>PYXC01002557.1:115000-140000 GCA_015244755.2 Tenualosa ilisha | reverse complement strand
ATGTGAGTTCAGGGACTGCTGTGTTTTTGTTTTTGTGGAAACATGGCTGAACAACAGTGTACCGGACTCTGCTATTCAGCTACCAGGCCTGCTGTGGGGTAAGACTCATGGAGGTGGGCTGTGCATATACCTCAATGCTGACTGGTGCAGAAATGTGGAAATGCAGAAATACTCATCAACCATCACAGGCTACATTGGCAAATGCACTGACGATGTAACCACCAGTGAGACCATCACCATACACCCCAATCAGAAAACATGGACAGCAGAGGTGAGAACACTACTGAAAGTCAGGGACACTGCCTATCAGTCTGGGGAAGAGACAGCTTGAGGAGAGTGAGAGCCAAGCTGTCCCAGGTCATCAAAAATGCAAAGCACTCTCACACTCAGAAAATACACAACCACTTCACAGATACCAAAGACGCATGCTGCCCATGGCAGTGAATAAAAGCCATCACCAACTACTGACCAGCTCCACTCTCCTGTGATGGTGATAGCTCCATCACCAACTACTGACCAGCTCCACTCTCCTGTGATGGTGATAGCTCCATCACCAACTACAGACCAGCTTCACTCTCCTGTGATGGTGATAGCTCCATCACCAACTACAGACCAGCTCCACTCTCCTGTGATGGTGATAGCTCCATCACCAACTACAGACCAGCCCCACTCTCCTGTGATGGTGATAGCTCCATCACCAACTACAGACCAGCCCCACTCTCCTGTGATGGTGATAGTTCCCTCCCTCAAACCACATCATTAAATTTGCTGATGACACAACTGAGTGGGTTTGATAAGCGGAGACAATAAGGGCCTGTACAGAAAGGAAGTGACTCACAACAACCTGTCCCTCAATGTGGACAAAACAAAAGAACTAGTCACTGATTTCAGAGGACCTCCAGGCAAACACTCCCCATTGAAGCAGCGAAGACTGCACTCTGAAAGTACAATTCTTATACTGGTTTAATAGGAAGCATGACAATCAAGACAAAAGAGTTTTAAAGAGTCTTAAATTCCAGGATCTTAAGCTGATTAATCAGCCAAAAAGAGCGATAGGGAGCGATTCTTTTGATTCTTCTTCCCTTAAACATTCAGACTGTTGAACAACAAAACATGACATGTTTATTCACACTGAACTGCGTGCACACCTGCACTTTTTCTATGCTGCTAAATACTCAAAACATTGTTTTGTCTCACTATATAGTATTTATGGCTGAAATGACAATAAAACCCACTTGACTTGACTTCTATCTCCTTGTTGTTTTGTTGATACTGTGGATTATTTACAGCCTCCACAGCCCTTCCAGTACACCGCATTCGGCTACAGATCTGGATGGATTCGGCTTCATCTGGATTCTCCTGCATGCTTATTAAAAATCAACTTGTCAACACTTTCGTCTGTCCCCTGGAGTTTACAAACTTTGCGCCAGTGTTGGGATTGCTCGTCAGCCCCGGTACCTGCACCGAGGCTGTCACCGTCAATTCCAAATTCAGCCTTAACTCAATGTCGCTATCTCCCATGTGGAGTTGACATGTTCTATTTGTATCCCGAGACTTGGCTTACTTTTGGTGAGCACCTTTCACTTGGTGAACTTTGTCCCCCTCATTTTCGTTTTCTAAGCTCACCAAGGTCTTTTGGTCATGGAGGTGGTTTAGTCACAGTTTCAAACAACTCATTTAAATGCACACTTCTTCCCACTTGAACTCATTCTACTTTTGAGCTGCAACTCCAATTGATTAATGGGCCTGTCCCTGTCCTTGTCCTGGTGGACAGGCCTCCCGAAGCCTCAAGCACTTTCATTCAAGAGTTTTCTGCCCTTCTGTCTGTCATGGCTTTCTGCGCTTCTGTCTGTCATGTTGTGACTTTAATGTTCATGTGTGTCAAATAAGCCCCTGGTGAACACATTTTTAAACCTGCTTTTAATTGAACCCAGTCAGTATCTGGCCCTACACATCAGAAAGCCCACACCGTTGATCTGGTCCTGTCATCTGGTCTTCCTCTATCACACTTTGTCATTTCTCACATCCCTGTGTTGAATCACTTCATGATACAGTTTAAATCTCTATGAACCTCCTCCTCTCCCTCCTCCTCCCTCCCCATCATTCCTTGCTCCTTAACCGATCCATAAACTCAGCCACTGGACAGCTCTTCTCCAATTTGTTTTCTGACTTCCACCTACACTGCATCACTGAAGCCTTAGCCACCTGCAGCCACACCTCCGAGCTTGTCAGTCTTTTTAACTCTACTTGTGTCAACATTTTAAATGATGTGGGCACTCTTAAGTCTCTGAAAGTTAGGTCCAACACTACACACTGGCTGAATGATTCCACCCGCGCTGCACAACGTGCCCCTAACCCTAACTCTTAACTCTAACCCTAACACTAACCCCTAACACTAACCCTAACCCTATCCATAGACAGGCTGAATGTAAATGGAAAAAAGAGAAATTACAAGTATCATATGAAATCTTGCAAGACCACCTAAAACATTATTAACTCTCTGTACGGATGGCATGAAAGGATTATTTTCGCAACCTCATAAACAAAGACGCAAATAGACCCAGAGTACTCTTCAAGACAGTCACCTCTCTTTTAAACCAAGCTGCTCCAGTTACTTCTGCTTCCAATATCAAACATGCAAGGATTTGTGCTGCAATAATTGACACCAGAAGGGCCCACAGTCACAGTCTGATGGCCCCTATTATCTCATCGCCATTGGCTACAAGTTAAATAGAGAATCAACTTCAAGCTCTTGACGGTCTTGCTCCATCTTATATAACAGAGCTCTTAACCCCCTGCTCTCTCCCAAGGTCTCTCAGGTCATCCTCTCAGCAACCTGCCTCACAAGCAGAGGTGACTGGGCGACGGCCTTTTCTGTTTTCTCCCCAAAGCTCTGGAAGTCTCCAACCCCTCATCCAATCTTGCCACCCATTGCCACTTTTAAATCTAGCTTGAAAACGCATCTTTTTACGCTTGCTGTCGTTTTCCTTTTTTATCCTGTTCTTGTCTGAATCTTAATGTTTGTATTTATTCAGGTTATATTTGTAGTTTTGATCACTATGTATTGACTTATTTCACTTTGTGTATTTATTGATCATCTTCATCCTTGACTTTTAACTTGTCCTATGTTCTTTACCTTTCTGCTGTAGCCAATGTCCTGCCCTGGTGTTTGAATGTCTCTTTCCTGCCTATATCTGTGAAACACGTTGGGTCTTTTGGGTTGTTTTTGCATGTGCTATATAAATAAACTGAATTGACTTATCACTCGTTATAGCCCCTCACACACTGAGAAACTATACTAAACAGTAGACAAAACCACATCAGAACCCCAAAGTGACATTTACTCATAATCCCATGAAGCTCACCAGCTCCCCAACATCTCAGGTCAGATTGCAACAGTACAATACAATAGTATGCCAGTTGCCACCATGTTGTGTGTTGTCACAACTAAAGCTGAGCTTTTATTAAATAAAAGCAAAGACATTACACTCCATATTGAAAAACTATCACAGCTATTTGTACATAGGAATTAATATCAAATAGTTTTAAAGTTTTTAATCAAGTCTCTCTTTCTCTCTCTCTCTCTCTCTCTCACACACACACAGACACACACACACACACAAAGATAATGTAGAACAGCTATTCTGGATATGAGCTAAACATAAGATAGTTATAGCCTACTGGATATGAGTTTTAGATGTAGTATAGCTATACTGGATATGATTCTTTAAATAATGTAATATTGCTATACTAGATATGAGCCTTTAAATAATGTAGCATAACCATCCTGGATATGAGCCTGTGTTGAGAGTAGCACAGACACCATAGTGATGTGTATGAGCCCGTAGTTGTCCAAAGGGTACAAAATGGCACCTATTGTTGAATTTGTGTGTGTGTGTGTGTGTGTGTGTGTGTGTGTGTGTGTGTGTGTGTGTGTGTGTGTATGAAATAATGGCTAACAAGTTTCTTCCCAGCTGTGACAAGGAACACAAAACTGTTGGACTTAATGGCTAACAAGTTTGCTCCCAAGAATATCAAACAGCAGAAACATGTCTGAACAACAAACAACACAAACATATCTGACAGAGTTAATGGCTAACAGTTCATTATTACCCACAGTAGCTGCAGAGCTCAAAGTGCTGGACTAATCCAGAGAATCCAGACATCTACAATAGGAGGGACTGAATCCTCACTCATGGGTCCTTTAGAAAGGCTCCTGCTGTTGCCTCCTGCTGTGTGGGGCATGGTGACTATATACCATCCCTGCAGTGAATTGCCATGTACCATATCATAACTTAGTGTCACAGTCCTCTCTTGTCATGCCTTACAACTCTATTTCCCCCCTCTCTCTTTCTCTCTATTTATACATATATGCACATATGCTGTATGAATTGCCTCCTCTGCCCGCATACTCCACAGTCATCTCCTTTGACAGCCACCCATGCCCCTCACAGGTTGAGCTCTGTGCCTTGACTCATCCTGAGATCTCCACGGGAGGCCTCTGCCAGGACTGCCAGGATCCAATCGAGAGGCCCTGAGACTGACCCCTTCTCAAGATGACACTCGTCAGAATGGACCCAACCAATGCTACCCCCATGACCAGCCTCACTCCCTGACTTTAACATTATGGGCTTTTTTCACGATCATATGCGTATTGTCTAAAGTCTGTCGCGCAAGCTGCTTTGGGGGCGTGCCCGACACAACTTGGTATTTTGACGACGGGAAAAGCGAACATTGCGCCAGGCACATGGTTCAAAAGGGTTGGTCTTAAAGTACTTCATTAGTCATGGGTGTGTTTTGGGCGTAACATACAATTAACCAATCAGGATTTATACTCTCATTCCCTTTAAAAGCCAGCGGCGCATTTTCCATGGTGTGTTGCTATTACGATGGCGAATTTACCCGGAAGACAGGAGCGTTTTTCGATGGAGGAGACCGATCTGCTAGTGCGTGAGGTAAATGCGTGTGAACAGGTTATCTTTGGGGATGAAAAGAATCCCCCCAAACCTCCACGGGTCAACGAAGTATGGGAGGAAATATCCTCAGTTGTGTCCTCCGCCTTCCGTCATCCGAACAGTGCCGAAAGCAGTACAATGATGTTAGAAGACGGGGGAAACAAAAGCTTTCAATGCAAATTAATAAATATTGTGATATATGTGATGTACATTTATATTTCATATTTCTAGGGACTCCATAATTTTTTTCTCCACATGAAAAACTTTTGTATAAGACCTGCTGTGCGCTCCTGCTGATGAGAGAAGCAGGGTGTTCGCGCATTGTGCACGCTTTCATACCCTAAAGCGCTGTGCGCCCCTAAAATAGCTTTTCAGCAACGCGCAACTGACGACAGACCAGGGTTTTGTTGGTCACTGGCGGATTTCATTTTTGCGTCCTTATAATAGCATCTGGCACGCTTTGCGCCAGACCACACCTCTTCTTTTCGCTGACACACCCGTGACGGCGCAGTGTCATCTGCTATCTAGACAACCTGATTTTTTGCCGGAAAAAATGAACGATGCGCCGGCACAGAATAGTAATGACACCATGCGCATGTTGCGAATGCACAGTGCGCCGCGGCATGATAGGGCCCTATGTCTGGCTGCTTGTATGCTGTCCAGCCAGAACTACAGACAATTCATTTATGGCCTGAGTATGAGTTGTTGTGAGACAGTATTCTGGAATTATCTTGATGCTGAGTCGAAACTGTGGACAAATCTGTAGTCTTACACTTCATGGTAACTACTGATTGTATATTTCAATCATGATCCCTGGGAGTTGGGTTGGTCTCTTAAGTCATTGATCTGCCCAAGGTTTCTCCCTTGAATAATTATGGCAAGGGAGTTTTTCCTTTCCCCTGTAGCTTTTGGGTGATCTTTGTTAATGACTGTAAAGCATCACGAGACAATTTTATTGTAATTTAGTGCAGTATAAATATAAATGAATATAATTGAATTGAATTGACTGAATGCAAGCTTATGACACCAAGACTGCAAGAACATAGAGCATAGAAGATAAGCATGTGTTTACAAGCATGTGTGCTAACGTGTCACATGTGTAGTGGTGTGTGAGGGTGTGCATTATGTGGATGAAGTGCATGCAACAGAGCACTGATATCAAAACAATCTCAATGGCTTGGGGACCGAAGCATGGTTAAAGTACGGCTAAAGTATGACTATAGCTAGGGTACGGTTGAAGTATGGCTAGAGGATGGCTAAGGTACGGTTGAAGTATGACTAGAGGACGGCTAAGCTATGGCTAAGGTACGATTGATGCTAGAGTATAGCAAGGGTATGGTTGAAGTATGAAGCAGCTGGATGCACTCACCCTCTCTTGGTCAGGACTGAGGTTGGGGGTGCGAACAGGGGCATGAGGCAACGCAGGGTCCCTGCCATGGTTGGGAGGGAGCGGGTCCAAGGGCAACCCAGAGCAGATCTCCTTAAGATTGGACATTTCACAGCCACCACTCAGAATTACAAGCCAAGTCGTACAACTTCTTCTACAACGTCCAGTCAGAGTAATAAGAGACAAAGTCTTCCTCCTTTGTCCTTTGTCACTGGTGGCATTCACAGATCTCTGGCTCTTGTTGTAATGGTCGAGCTGCTTTAGGGCTCGAGCGCTTGTGGCATTCACAGATCTCTTGCTCTTGTTGTGATAGAGAGGCTGTTTTAGAGCTGTGTTCTGCTGAGGTGGAGGTCCAGCTCTCTGGACCTCTGTGAGTATCACTCTCCTCCCCTCACACGATTGGCTGAGCAGGGTCATCTCCCTGACATGGCCACCAATAGAGGCTCAAGCCATGGTCTTGTCCCCACAGTAATCATTGACTTCATGAGCCCTGGCTGGCTCCCAAAAACAAACATGCAGGGCTTGGAGCCCTCTGAACCAAACACATATGTAACTCAGTTACACAAATGGCAACAGCCTTACACAAGCTGACCCTTGGACCACAAGCACAGACCCTACTGGGCCTGGATGCTGAGTTACTGTTCACCAGTCACCACACATTTGATCATTTAGAGAGTCCCTAAAACATCCTCTCTCATGCCCTGTTCACAGCTCAGAGCACATTGGCTCAAGCAGGTGGGGATGGAGATTTTAACACAGCGCTGTGGAGGCATTATGTAAGGAATAAGTGCTGGTGAGGGCAGGTTAAGTGTCCCGCTATAGAGAATTAATGGATGCGGTGGGGGACAAAGAACTCCACGATGCAGAGTTAATTACTTACACGTGGACACCCTGAAGGCCATTATTCTGCTTATCAATCTGTTGCAAGTCCTCCATGAGGAGACAATGAAAATGCATTCAAAACATACAGGAAACATGCCCAGTTAAGCTTTAAAAGAGACTAACCTGTTTGGTTGCTGTACTGTTTTGTTTGGTTATTGTCAGTGGTGAGCTGATAACAGCTGATTCCATTAGTCAGCTGATAACAGCTGATTCCATTAGTCAGCTGATAACAGCTGATTCCATTAGTCAAGGTAATCAGTTATATGCAACTGTTTTTCTTTTCGGAGCATTTCACCTTACATCCAAAAGGCTTCTTCAGTTCTGGCCTGATGAAGAGTTCATATTGCTAACATAACATTTTCAATACATTTAAGTTGAAAATGCAATAGTGAAATAAAAGTTCAATGTAGAGAGAGAGGTCAAGTGCATTCCACTGGACTACAGACCAGTGAAGGCAGCTGCATTACTCCTTATGGTTAGACTACAGACCAGTGAAGGCAGCTGCATTACTCCTTATGGTTAGACTACAGACCAGTGAAGGCAGCTGTGGTTAGACTACAGACCAGTGAAGGCAGCTGCATTACTCCTTATGGTTAGACTACAGACTAGTGAAGGCAGCTGCATTACTCCTTATGGTTAGACTACAGACCAGTGAAGGCAGCTGCATTACTCCTTATGGTTAGACTACAGACTAGTGAAGGCAGCTGCATTACTCCTTATGGTTAGACTACAGACTAGTGAAGGCAGCTGCATTACTCCTTATGGTTAGACTACAGACCAGTGAAGGCAGCTGTGGTTAGACTACAGACCAGTGAAGGCAGCTACATTACTCCCTATGGTTAGACTACCACATCATTTCTTAGTTCCTCCACACTAAGGTGCCTGTTTTAGTGCTAAAATGGTTTGTGAATTATTCATTATTTTAGGGGTTTCTCCTCATTTCACCAGTTACAAGCTACTTTCATCTTCTTTGTGAAGAGCCCAGAACTGGTGTGAAACAACTCTAATGGAATTGCTGCATTTCCTGTGGTGACGCTCATGCTGGATATGTTTAGGGCCGTGGATTTTGATAGCTTTGACTTTGGATCAGCAATTAAATCTACTGTGATCTTAGTTATGTTTGATAAAATATTGCTACTTCTCACTGAGTCTTAACTAAACATTGCTGTTGTCACTACAATTTTATGCATGTGAGTTAAACTTCCAAACTGCCATATGTTGTTCTCTTTGTGATGCACTCCTCAAGGAAGGTTTAATGGCCCATCATGTGGCCTGTAGCAGCAGTGCAATGGATTTAAAGTTGTGCAACGAACACATGCTGGAGTTTGGAGAGAGCGCTGCTGATGCACTCAAACTCAATCACTCTCTCTGGGGAGTTTGGAGAGAGCGCTGCTGATGCACTCAAACTCAATCACTCTCTCTGGGCTTAGAGAGTAATCTTTCCCAGGACTCTGTGGCTCTCGCCTGCTCTTGCCTCTGCCGCAGTCACAAACCTCGGCTGCCATATCTGCTCTCCAGCTCTCATTAAAAGTCATAACTCTGCCTGGGGGCACATTGACTGGGGTGGGGAAAGGTAATGTGTTTTCATTCTTCTGCTCGTTCCAGAGGTACCTAATATTTACATATAGATTGAGTATTTATCAGGAAGTTGTACTGGAAGTGGATTCAGTGTCGTTCTTTTGATGTGGCAATGTTGGATTTATGTATTTTTAATGAAGTGAAGATGGTTAGAGAATGAAGGAGAAGAGTGGGGCAGAATGGTAATAGAAGAGGGATGAAATGGCTGAACAAACTCTGGAGCGCCAAGACCCCTTCACATGTCCATGCTGCCAATTAAAGCTCCCTCTGCAATTTTTAATGAAGCCCCGGATGAAGGATAAACATTCTATCCTTGTCTGGTATTCACATCTGCACATTCATGCTGTGACCTTCTAACATTTTTTTCACGTCTTCATTCTGACAGTCATCACTTCACTTCTTCATTCTGATATTCATCACTTCACTTCTTCATTCTGACAGTCATCACTTCACTTCTTCATTCTGATATTCATCACTTCACTTCTTCATTCTGACATTCATCACTTCCTCTCATTCTCCTCTTCTCCTCATGTTCTATAATTCCAGCAGTCCCACTCATTTATACTGATATTCCCAGTGAGTGCGTTTACATGGGCGTGAATATTCTGATATTAGTTGAAATATGATCACATCACCAATATGCTGCTGCCATGTAAACAGAATCATGACCTTAACCTGAATAAGGTTATAGGTCATACTGATGTGCATTCTGGACATGTAAACACTTTAACTGAGTTATTCCTCATTTTAGAATTTTCACGGGTCAGAAGAATCACAGAGGGAGCCTTGAATGTTAGTTGGAAAGATTCTTTTTAAGCAGTTTGATGAATCATCTCTAGTAGTTGTTAATCAGACTATACAGTATTGCATGTAAATGGGAATTGGAACAAAATATTTTATTACCAAACATCATAATCATTATATCATATTCGGAATAAAACAGCCAGACTTATTGCCGTCCATGTAAATGTACTCATTAAGTTTGTTTACACGCACTTCAGGTTATCCAGGTTATGATTGTGATATTAAAGTATTCCAGCTGTGCAACTTATCCAAAATTCCGTATCCTGAATAAGGCCGCAAGGATTTTAAGAAATGCTATTGTGCTAGTTGGAGAACTCTGAAAAACATTTCTGACAAAGATTCTAGAGTGCCACGTGTGCGATGGATCACTGATAGAAGACCAGCGTTGTGGACAAGCCAGCGGCGCGCTTTAGAATTCTCTGTGACACGTGATGTCATAGTGTCACAGCCATGACAGGGGGAATTCAAGCTGATATCCGGCATTATCATCAAGAGTTTTGGATGAATCACATTTCAATATCATAGCACAAAATGTGCGAAAACCGTCTACTGAACCCTGTCCTGTTTTCAGTACCTAAGGTCATTTCAGTCTTTAATTTCAAACTCTTATCTCTACCAGTATAAGGACTATCTACACATGCTATATATTTATAAGGGCTATCTACACGTGCTATATATGTATAAGGGCTATCTACACCTGCTATAGCTTTACGAGGGCTATCTACACGTGCCATAGCTTTACGAGGGCTATCTACACGTGCTATATCATTATAAGGGCTATCTACACGTGCTATATCTTTATAAGGGCTATCTACACGTGCTATATCTTTATAAGGGCTATCTACACGTGCTATATCTTTATAAGGGCTATCTACACGTGCTATATCTTTATAAGGGCTATCTACACGTGCTATATCTTTATAAGGGCTATCTACACGTGCTATATCTTTATAATGGCTATCTACACGTGCTATATATGTATAAGGCTATCTACACTGCTATAGCTTTACGAGGGCTATCTACACGTGCTATATCTTTATAAGGCTATCTACACGTGCTATATCTTTATAAGGGCTATCTACACGTGCTATATCTTTATAAGGGCTATCTACACGTGCTATATCTTTATAAGGGCTATCTACACGTGCTATATCTTTATAAGGGCTATCTACACGTGCTATATCTTTATAAGGGCTATCTACACGTGCTATATCTTTATAAGGGCTATCTACACGTGCTATATCTTTATAAGGGCTATCTACACGTGCTATATCTTATAATGGCTATCTACACGTGCTATATATGTATAAGGCTATCTACACTGCTATAGCTTTACGAGGGCTATCTACACGTGCCATAGCTTTACGAGGCTATCTACACGTGCTATATCTTTATAAGGGCTATCTACACGTGCTATATCTTTATAAGGGCTATCTACACGTGCTATATCTTTATAAGGGCTATCTACACGTGCTATATCTTTATTTTGTACAGGGCAGTCTGGGCTACTCATATCTCATATGTTATTATACACTGCAAAATATGACTACGTAACTAGTGTGATTTTCTTGAATTCAGAATATTAATCTTGTTATGTCAATTTTAAGATTTATTTATTTATTGATGCAGAGTTATAGGAGACTATTTTCCTTGTTTCGGTTTTATTTCTCTTGCATTAACTTAGATAATACAATTAGTTATAAATAGATTTGATCTTAAAACAAGCTATATTGTTGAGAGATTACAAAAGCTTATAAGCATCTGCCACTGGAGCAGACTGACACCTGTTCATCACTTGTTAATACATGTGCAAGCAGCACTATGGGAGTCAACAGTGTAGCTGGACAAGGTTGCCATAGAAACAATATGGTTCTTGTTCAAAATCACTTGTTAATACATGTGCAAGCAGCACTATGGGAGTCAACAGTGTAGCTGGACAAGGTTGCCATAGAAACAATATGGTTCTTGTTCAATGACAATATGGCACATGCTCACACCAAGTTTTGTGGCGATCGACCACAGATACAGTTCCAGATCCAGATCCAGAGACTTTGCTGCAGTCTTTAAGTGGTTTGTGCCAGTGTGGCCAGGATATGTGACTTTGCTACAGTTGAAGTGGCTTGTGCCAATGCTTCCTTGTATCAAAATGGCAGCAGGTATTTTGTGAGATGTGGTCTGAATATTGTCATGAGGAATGGACAATGGACAGCTGTGGGATTTTTTATTTTATTTTATTTTAAGAAAATTAAACTTAATTAAATATTTTTTTTAAATTAAACACAAACATCGCTTGAACAAAATGGTCACAAATGTCCATGGATCATCCCTGGAAGAATATATGTTTTAAGGTGTGTTCAGTGTGGCATCCTACAAGGATTCCAATGGTACCTAAGTTTTGAAAATTGGATCAATGGTTCAAAAGTTATGCTCATGGATGCAATTCCAGCTTAGATCCATTGGTGGCACTAGAGCCCTTGACTCCCAGACTTAAAATTTGATGTTGAAACTTGGATTGTGAAACCAACAAGTGTGACAATATGTGACACAGAATATCTGGTTTCAAACATATTAAACTCTCCAGTCTAATAATTAAATGTGGCACACTAAGGTAAGTTGATCATCTAATTAATCTGACGCTGGGGTGGCTGGAAGCAGACGGGCTGACCAGAGATTGGATAGGAAACCACGAGGACTGTTCATATCTGGCATCGGTTGATGTGCTCATACTTACATCTGCCTTAATATGATAAAGAACTACATTTTTGTATGTCTTTGCAGTTATCTTGCAGTTGAAATATATTTTTATATTTGGGTAGAGGGGATTGTCTGGATTATGGCAATATAAGAAAGCTGATGGTGGATAAAAGATGACTTAGCAATTTGCAATAGTATACTGACAAAATATTATATTCATTTTCATAGTTCCTCATTGAGAAGGGTTAGTAGGATTAGCAGGGTTAGTGAGTGAGTGCGTGACAGTGAGACCCCTGCAAGACCCCTGGGGCTGAAGGGTATTGAGATGTGTGACAGGATAAGGTGAGTCTGGACTGTGTGTGTGACTGATGTGTGCTAACAGGATAGGGTGAGTCAGGACTGTGTGTGTGTGGTGTGTGCTGACAGGATAGGGTGAGTCAGGACAGTGTGTGTGTGGTGTGTGCTGACAGGATAGGGTGAGTCAGGACTGTGTTTCATCTCATTAATATCATCTCCACTTGCAGGAGTGTCACAGGGAAATGTGTGTGTGAGTGTGAGTGTGTAACGTGTTTAGGGAGGCACTATGGGTGTATTGGGTGGCGGATGTTGGTGTATCAGTGACGTATGTGTGAGGAACATGAGTGTGTGTGTGTGTGTGTGTGTGTTCATGTGTATGAGGAACATGTGTCAGCTCGGGTGTGGACATTGGTTGTTCTTCCTCAGCAAAGTGTGTGTGTGATAAATTACGTGTTGTTGTAAACTTATTTTTAAATAGTTTGAATGAGGAAATGACCCATTATCCCCCCCCCCCAACCCAAACACACACACACACACACACACACACAAACACACACACACACACACACACTATCCACACACATACACACAGTTGAGTCCAGTTCAGCTTCAGTCCAATTTAGTTCCAGCCGGTCCAAGTCCTGCCAGCAGTTGGGGCAGGACTGGGTTTGACTCACGGCAACAGTGCCAAGCATGACTCAACTGGGCTCACTAAGGACATCCCACAGGATGCACGCACACACACACGCACACACACACACGTGAGGCGGACAAGGGACATGGCCTAAACCAGTTTACTGCTAAAGACAGACATTATAAGGAATGTGTGTGTGTGTGTTTATTTAGTTCTTTAAAAGAGGGAATATTTCAGTTTGAATGAAAAATGTAAACATACCCAAGTTAACAAATACAGGAACAAATAACAGAATACTCCCAACATACATCATACAACACAATTCATATACAGAATACTCCCAACATACATCATACAACACAATTCATATACAGAATACTCCCAACATACATCATACAACACAGGGAATCATTTGAATCCATTTATTAAGTTTGGTTTAAAAAGTTGGACAGCTTGAGCTATTGCAGTAGTTAGAGGACCTCACTGAAAAAACTGTTTTCCCAAACTTCCTACGTCTGTGTGATACAGTCCAATACTGTCCAATACAGTCCCCTCTGGGGGTCTGTGTAATACAGTCCAATACTGTCCAATACAGTCCCCTCTGGGGGTCTGTGTGATACAGTCCAATACTGTCCAATACAGTCCCCTCTGGGGGTCTGTGTAATACAGTCCAATACTGTCCAATACAGTCCCCTCTGGGGGTCTGTGTGATACAGTCCAATACTGTCCAATACAGTCCCCTCTGGGGGTTGTTCTAGTTGCTCCTCCACTACTATCCTTCGTTCTCACACTCACTCCAGTGGGGGAGGTGCAAGACAAGCATCTAAAAAATGTAAACTATCTAAAAATCTGAACTATACATAAATTGCATTTTTCTACCAATGCCTCTGTGGTGGTAGCTAGTGGGTTTTTGAAGTCTGTTTATAGAGGATCTCATCTGGTTTCAAAATTGTCTTGTTAGCTTGAGCCTGATATGTGAGTCAAGATCGTGGTGTGCAAGAGATTATCTGCCCCTGTTGTTAAATTTGGTCATATGTGTCTGAAGTTTGCCAGGTTAAATTTAATGGTACTGGTCACCTTTTCTGACCTGTTTTTTGCAGGTAAAGTTAGAGTCAATTATTCCAAGATTTTTAAAATCTGATGCTGAAACATCCTGTCCTGTTTCCCTGTCTGTGCTCTTACTTTGTCTGCTTCTGTCTGCTCCTTGTGTTACTTCCTGTCTGCCCTTTACTTGTGTTTACTTCCTGGTCCTGTGTTCATGCAGCCACCATATCAGTAAGACGTCCTCTTTCCCTCTCTGCCCACCCGGCATGTTTCTGTGAGAAGAACATACAAACTCTTTCATTTACATTTATGTGTGAGCAAGAGTTTTTCAGCCAGTGAGAAATGTGGACAATCAGCAAATTTTATAAAGTAATGTTACTAATTACTAAGAATATTATACAGGCTAATAATTGCACAGGGTGTGGCAGACAATCTGTAAGGTACACTAAGTAAAATACAGGTTAATTACTAGGAGTTATGTATATGCTAATTATTCCACAGGGTGTTGGCAGAGATAAGCTGCCAAGTCCTTTAGTGTTAACTGTGTCTATATATTAAAAGTCTAATTGCTGAGGGGACAAACGACTTGCTAAACCTGGTGGTTTTTAGCAGCCTGCTTGCCGCTCTGCTCATCACTGGCCAATCTCACCTGCTCCTTTTGCTCAGCACAAACGTGCTTTACATCACAGACACAACCTACAGCTGTACTGGCTACTGGAATTAGCTGTAGAGCTAATACCCAGAAATACCCAGAGATGCCAACACTTTCTTTTCTTCACTTTCTTCGGGTTTCTCCTGTATTCCTGATCCATCTCCCATCCTTTTTGTCATTTCTCCCTGGAATCTCCTGTAGTTTACAACGTCCAAACTTCTTCAGTCAGATCAATATTTTCCAGATTTTACTACTCAGATGTAGCTATGCTATTAGGTATGCTAATAACCCTGCTCCAGACTCAAAATGCACATAAATCCCTCCTGTTTCCAAGCTTCAGAGTGTGCAGTTTAAAAACACTATTGTTAGTCATCAAGTATCATATTGGACATTACGCTAATCGCTAGCAACTAGCATGCCATATTGCCTTCTGATGTAATATGTAGCTAGCGTTAGCAAGGTAACTTATGTTATCAGTTTGCTTTTGTTTTTGGCCAGCAATGTACTTATTGCAATTTATAATCAACATGTGCCGTGTTACGTAAACCTATGGGAGCAAGTAAATACAGACACACACAAATGTTTGACCTGCTGATTTTAATTTCGAATTTATCTCCAAATATCCAAGATTGCTAACTTTAGCTTGTATCAACCTGTGTGTTGATTTTGTGGCTCTCACAGGTTGTGTGAACAAACATCATGCATTACCGCTGGTCAAAGTTCAACCAAGTTTTCAACTATGCTGTGAGTGAGATTTTTGCAGTTGGAGGTTGCATGGGTTCCTGCAGAGGGGACTAATTTGGTCATTTCTTTCATTTACACAATGTTATAGCCTACCTATAGTGTGTGTGTGTGTGTGTGTTGGAGACAAAGAGGGAGAGTGGTGTGTTAGTGTGTGTGTGTGTGTGTGTGTGTGTGTGTGTGTGTGTGTGTGTGTGCATACATTTCTGTGTGTATGCGACTTAGAGACAAACAAGCCATGATGCTCTGGCAGCAGACATATTTTGAAAAATATTCCTTAAAATAATGACCTTAGGTGAACAAATGGACTGGCATTGCAGTGAAACACTCTTTATGTTTTTATTTAAGCCTATGTCTAACTGTAGCCTACAGCTAACTGCATTCAAATTCCACTGAATTCCCTCCATTTATTCACTTTCAGAGACTCAAACACTCTCTGCACAGCACTTTTATCAGTGAAGCTGTTCAATGTGCTTCATAAATGAACTTACTTACTTTTCATACAAGATCGTCTCAAGAGGAAATTGCAGAGCAGGTAATGTGCTGTCTTGAGAAACATAAGTTTCAGTCAGCTCTGTGTACACCAGCAATGTTCTCTCTGCTTGAGTTCTGTGTAGAGACCCCAATAATACTGTCTCTGTACTGTAGTAATGTCATGCAATGTCGCCTTCTAAATGTTTTTAAAATAGTGTTTTGAATGCATCTACCTGAGTGACCAAGGCTCACTCATTGAAAGCCACTGGGCTGAAATCACAAACCACTAGTGTTGCCACATTTTCCCAGTGTCCTGAGAGAGAAGAGTGAATGAAAAAAAGAAGCAGTAGGTTTAGAGAGGCTCAGTATCAATACCACTGTCGGTTCTGCACAAGATTCACTATTAGTACAAAGTATTCATCATTATTTCTACTCAAGTACAGATGCACCAAAATGTATTTAAGTACAGTATTTGCACTTTATTACATTCCACCACTAGACCAGTCAGGATCTGTGTGCTGCAGAGGGATGAGAGAGGTGGTGTGTGTGTGTGTGTGTGTGTGTGTGAGAGAGAAAGCAAGGGTGAGCGAAATAGAGAGTGATTGTGTGTATATTTGCATTACATTACATTACATTTAGGCATTTAGCAGACGCTTTTATCCAAAGCGACTTACAAAAGAGGATAACATTCAAGCTACAACTCAGTGAAAGAACAAACAAGGAGTGCATGTTGCTAACATAGAATCTGCACTATTTTAAGTTGAAAGTGCAATAGTGGAACGCAGTGTAGAGAAATTAAATTAAGTGCATTCTCAAAAATTTACGCCAGGAGATATTCTTGGAAGAGCTGGGTCTTCACGAGTTTCTTGAAGGTGGAGAGGGTATCAGTTGATCTGGTAGCACTTGGGAGGTCATTCCACCAGCGCGGAACCAGATATGAGAAGAGTCTGGATTGACCTGCACAAGGCGTTGGCCGTGCTAGAAAACGTTCCTTAGATGAGCGTAGCGGTCGTCGGGTGACATAGGGCTTCAGAAGAGTGTTCAGATAGATGGATGCAGAGCCATCATTCACCCTGTAGGCCACCATAAGTGCCTTGAATTTAATGCGAGCAGCCAAGGGTAACCAGTGAAGTTCAATGAACAGAGGTGTGACATGTGCCCTTTTTGGCTGGTTAAAGACCAGACGTGCAGCTGCATTCTGGATCATCTGTAGTGGTCTCACCGCACAGGCTGGTAGGCCTGATAGGAGGACATTGCAGTAGTCAAGACAAGAGATAACCAGGGTCTGAACCAGGAGCTGGGTTGCATGTTGGGTTAGGTACGGCCTGATCTTCCTTATGTTGAATAGGGAAAAACGCACGACCGAGCCACAGAGGCAACGTGATCTGCAAAGGTCAGTTGGTCATCGATCATGACACCTAGGTTTCTTGCCACTTTGGTGGGAGAAACAGACAGGGAGTCGATCTTGATACTGATGTCGTGATGTATGGCTTGTTTGGCTGGGAGGACCAGCACTTCAGTTTTGGAGAGATTTAGTTGGAGGTGATGTCCTTTCATCCATGCAGATATATCAGAGAGACAGTCCGAGATCCGTGTTGACACCGTGGAGTCGTCCGGTGGAAAGGACAGATAGAGCTGGGTATCGTCAGCATAGCAGTGTTAAGAGAAGCCATGGGAGTGGATGATTGAGCCCAGCGAGGTGATGTACAGGACGAAGAGACGGGGCCCCAGCACAGATCCTTGGGGTACTCCTGTGGTGAGTTGGTGAAGTGCCGATGTCTGTCCTAGCCACGATACGTTGAACAACCGTCCAGTAAGATAGGACTTGAACCAGGAGTGCGCTGTGCCATCATGCCCATGTTGGTCAGCTTGTCCAGTAGGATGCTGTGGTTGACCGTGTCAAATGCTGCTGAAAGGTCCAGCAGGATGAGCACTGAGGATTGACCTGCCGCTCTGGCCTCTTTTAATGCTTCCGTCACAGACAGAAGCGCCGTTTCAGTGGAGTGACCACTTCTGAAACCGGATTGGTTGGAGTCGTGGAGGTTGTTTTGAGTCAGAAATCCTGTGACCTGTTTAAAGACAGCTCGTTCAATGGCTTTGGAAAGGAAGGGAAGAAGAGAGACAGGCCGGTAGTTCTCCACTTGAGTGGGAGCAAGGGATGGTTTTTTGAGCAGCGGTGTTACCTGGGCTTGTTTGAAGGCAGTGGGAAATGTACCCATAGTTAGTGAAGCATTAACCACATGTGTGGTTGCTGTCACAATGGTGGGGGTTATGGCCTGAAGAAGGGTTGTTGGGATAGGGTCCAGAAGACAAGAGGTAGGCCGGCTGTCTGTGAGAAGCTTAGACACCTCTGCCTCAGAGAGAGGAGTGAAAGAAGAAAAGGAAGCAGTTGGTTTAGAGAGGCTAGGAGAAGGAACCTCTGTAGATTGGTTTGAAAACTGACTACTAATAGCTGCAACTTTGTTAGTGAAGAATGCAGCAAAAGTGTCAGCTGTGAGGTTAGTTGGAGGAGGTGGAGGAGGTGGGTTTAGTAAAGATTTAAAGGTGGAAAAGAGTTTCTTGGTGTCCGTGGCATTGTTAATCTTGTCGTGATAGAAAGCCTTTTTCGCAGCAGTGACACTGGATGAGAAGGAAGATAGCAGTACTTGGAATTGTGTTAGATCGGCCGAATTCTTAGTTTTGTGCCATTTCCTTTCAGCAGCTCTGAGGTTAGTGCGCATTGACCGAAGTGAGTCATTAAGCTACGCATGAGACTGAGTGGGTCGTGCAGGTCTGGTAGACAGAGGGCACACACGATCCAAGCAGGATCTCAGCATAGAACAGAGTGACTCTGTGGCATTTGCGTGAGAGAAAGATATGTGTGCGTGTGAGAGAGAGAGTGTGCGAGAGAGTGTGTGTGAGAGAGAGAGTGTGTGTGTGTGAGAGAGTGTGAGTGAGAGAGAGAGTGTGTGTGTGTGAGAGAGAGAGTGTGAGAGAGAGTGTGTGTGAGAGAGAGAGTGTGTGTGTGTGTGAGAGAGAGAGAGTGTGTGTGAGAGAAAGAGTATGCGAGAGATGATTCTCTCTAGTTCTTTGAAGTTGGTGAGGTCAAGATCTCACATCTGCACAAATTACAGGGACTATGTGTGTGTTTGATGCCTGAGGGCACAGTGGAGATGTGCGTGTGTGTGTGTGTGTGTGTATGTGTGTGTATGTGTGTGTGTGTGTGCATTCAGGAATGCTGTCTTGTGTTTCAGGACCCCTGAGAGGTAGTTTGTTTAAAGGTGCCATGACAGGTACTATCTTGTGTGTGTGTGTGTGTGTGTGTGTGTGTGTGTTGGCCAGTGTGCTGTGTTCTGCAGCTAATATAAATGGGAAAAGTCTGAGGACACAGTGGAAGTGTGTGTGTGTGTGTGTGTGTGTGTGTTTATGAGTAGCTGTTCCAGTCAAATGCTGTGTGTAGTTCTTCTGAGCAGACTTGCCTTGGTCAGTGACACAAGTAAACAATTACGACAGGCCCTGATTGGATATGCAGTCACATGACTCATTCACGTGATCCTTGCAAGGAAGACCGGAGAACACAATGAGAAATCAGAAATCTAATGTTCCATCACTAACGTTATCACCGCCAGTCCTACTTCCCTAGAATCATCAGCAGGAACACAAACAATCCCTGTGTACTATCTGCCCCTCATCAGTTAGCACCTGAGCTCATCTCTGTGTACTATCTGCCCCTCATCAGTTAGCACCTGAGCTCATCCCTGTGTACTATCTGCCCCTCATCAGTTAGCACCTGAGCTCATCTCTGCAGGGAGATGTGATGAGTTTGCATCCTTTTTCACTGGCAAAATGGAAAAAATAAGACAGACCATAACGTCTCAGTTACAACCAACCAGCCTAGACCTGCCGACCACAAAGAAATGGGTTTTAAGTGTCAGAATTCAACCTTGTTGATTATCAAACGCTTACTCACTAACTCACCTGTCAACTGGATACTCTGCTTACTAGTTTCTTCAAGGCTGTCCGTCATCTCATTGCCACAGACATACTTCAGGTTCTAAACACATCACAACAGACTGACATATTTCCCACGTCCCTAAAAACAGCTGCAGCAAAGCCTTTACTCAAAAAAGCTCAAAAACGATCTAGATACTTCAGTGTTGAGTAACTACAGACCAACATTCAACCAACCATTTATTTGAAAGATCATTGAAGAAATAGCTTTTTATCAGTTAATTGCTTCCTTAAGATCTAACAACTGTTTTAATACTTTCCTTTGAAAGGATAATGTTAAAAATCTTGGCGTCAACATTGATAGCAATATGAATTTTAACAGTCACATGAAATCGGTCTCTAAATCTGCTTTTTATCCTTTGAAAACTATTACCAAACTAAGAAGTCTTTTGTCAGAAATAATCACCTCGTGGATTTCTTATTTCTTATTATCATTACCTTTTTTTCTCCCGTTCAGTGAATGTTGTATGAATGCAGATATGTGCAATATGGTTGATCTGTTTTTGCATTGTGTATTCTGTGTATTTTGTGTATGCTGTTGGACACCTTAATTTCCTTCGGGATCAATAAAGTAACTCTACTCTACTCTGGTGCATTACCGCCACCAACTTCCTGTTGTCGTCTCCTGTTGTCATCACAGGTTTAAAAACTTTGTGGGACGTTTACTCCAGGGTCAGAGTATGCGTAGAACTACGCACTCTTTTCTGAAAGGATTTCTTTTTTTTTTCAATTACTGAAATAAGTGAGTTGGATATTGCACTACCAGTATTCGCTACATAAAACTGATGCACTCTATCGTATTTATCAGTTTACATGCAACGCTTTAAGCCAATTATAGGCCAAATCTGATTTGAAATACTTCATTTATCCACACCATCTGATCGGATTCAGCTCAATCGGATTGAAATTTCAGAGAGGTGGATCAGATTCTCGGAGTAGATCTTCCTGTTTACGCATGTGTAGGGATAAATGCGTGGTGATGCAAATATACGCTGAAATATCTTAAAAGTACTAGCAGCACCACAAAGGTATAGAAATGACTGCAGGCAGAGTTTGTATTTTCGCTTATCTTACCATACAAACCTAGCTAGCTTGCTAGAAACTAGCCTACATGCTTCCATAGGCTGCTAAATGTGTTACTGGCTGCTACCTTGCTAACGTTAACATTAGCTAGCCAAATGGGTGAAAGTGAAGGGATTTGTGAAGATAATGTAAGCTGCGGTCTCATCTTAATGTAGCACAATACAGGTTCCAGGTAGGCTTGTTAAATTGTTTATTTATCTATTATTTAAAATCCAACAGTTAGCAGTTATGCTACAGAGTGCACTGACTGAAAAAAATAGCAATATGGCATGTTCACCAGCAGAGGTCCTCATAGAGTTTTGAAGCTTCAAGCAATGAACCTTCTGGCTAACTGGCTTGAAAGCTTTGTTGGATCAGAAGGCTTTACCATCACTCGCATCAATAGAACTCACACACAGGCAGTAAACCAATTACAGCCCTTTGCAGAGCAGCAGAGGGAAAGTGGGTGGAGCTCCTAATGGAATAGTAAAGTTACACAGGCAGAGAAGCAGGCACAGCCCAAATATGGAAACAGGAAGTGGGCTGCCAGATTTGTCCATCACATGTCTACAAAAAGTCAAGTTGAGCAGAAAGGTAATGGCAATAACAATATCCATTACAAATTGATGCATACACACACAGTGATCAACCACTACACTTCAGGGTACAAATATGTTCACACCCAAAGCAAACACCATCACACATAAAACACCATACACAGTAAGGCCCTAATGTCTCTGCTGATTAGGCAACCTAAAGGACTGGGTCCACCTGTGACATTTTTGTGTATGTCTGTGTGCTTGTGTGGATGCCTGCGTGTGAGGGTGTTGAACTGGGATTTTATTTTGAGATCATTTTCTTCTCTGAACATGTATCTGAAGCCCCATAGTACCCTACCACACACTCACACACACTCACACTCACACACACTCAGACACTCACACACAGGAGTGAAGCTGTTGAATAATTGAATGGTCAGCACAAGTGTAAGGCGGCAGACCTATGCAAAAGCTTGATTGTGTGTATGTGTGTGTGTGTGTGTGCATGTGCATTTGCGTGCATGTGACTGTGTGTGTGTGTGTGTGTGTGTGTGTACATCCCTCTGTCCATCTCAGGATTCGATCATTTATTCTGTCTGTTCTGCTCCTCTCCAGAGGCAGAGGGCTGGGGGAGGATGGAGTTCACTCTTTAATTGACCATCAGCCCCCAGCCCCCTCCCTGTCTCCCCATGCTCAAAGTTGTCAAAGGGAGGATGAACACAAGATGAGAGACAGCCAAAAGGACACAAGACATGAGAGAGAGAGAGAGAAAGGAAGATTACAGAGAAAGAGAGGGAGAAGGAGAAGAGATAAGACAGGAACTAAAGAACAGAGGAGGGAATGGATAGATCAGGCAGAGAAGGAGAGAGAAAGACAGTGACTGAGTAAAAGAGAGGAGCATTGAGAGCAAAAAGCACATGGATGTATAGTATATGTACTCTTCTGATCCTAAGAGGGAAGTTCAGTCTCTGTATTTATCCCAGTCGTGAATTAGTGACACACACACACACACAGTGAGATCAAGCACACACCAACCCGGAGCAATGGGCTGCCTGCTACATCGGCGCCCAGGTAGGTGGTTAGGTGCCCTGCTCAAGCCGTGGGCACCTCAGCCGTGGGTCTGGGCACTGGAGAGCAGTGCTCAACCACTTCCCCCGCCCACATTTGTCCTACTGGTCAGGGTAGGTGAATAGCTGATTGGCTTGTTCCAGCTCAGAGATAAAGCAAACCGAAGCCTACAGCTGGCTCCCTGACACAGTTGCAGAAGCACTAGGTGGCGCTGACAAATCGCTGAGGCAATTGTCAAAATGTTTATCTTATCCATTTTATTTAATCATAAATGATCAGAAAACGGCTTTAAGCATAAAAACAGAACTTGTCCTTTGACCCTGAGCTAATCTGAGTAGTGTGAACTCCCTTCTGGTCTGTTCCTGTTGTCGTTGTTGCCGTAGTGATCCCTACGCTGGCAGCGCCTCACCTCATCATGCCCTAGGTCTGAGCTCTTAAGTTCATCCTGCACACAATGCCCATTGTTTTCTCACAGAGCACAGTGTGTGTGTGTGTGTGTGTGTGTGTGTGTGCCTGTTACCTCTGAGGCGCATGGACTAGCATTATGTACAAGCTGTATGCATTTGATTTATGGCTGTCACACCTCCCTGCTGTAAGTTAAAAATGTTGCACAACAAGTTAGTTAAGTTTGTCATAATATCAATATTCCTCATGCAGCCTCATTCGTAGCTCATTCATGTTTTCTAGGCACACCAAACCTAGCCTACCTGCGCTAGCCAATGCAACCAGAAATCCTCAATAACATTCATAAAACTATGAAACCACAGCTAGCTTAATGTCAACATGCATATGCCCTCTCAACAAAAGCATTTTTAAAAGGTTTGAGGTATGAATTTTGACACAGTTTATTCATAAAGTGAAAGTGTAGATGTTATTCTGTCAAATTATGCTAAAATGAGAATATTTTTATATTCAACATATTTTATAACAGGACTTCATGTAAATGGTCCAATGTGACATGTGACGGGTTTTCTGAGATTGCATCACATGTTAAGATAATAACATATATATTACAACTAACTTACTAGCTACAAATATACAGTAATTATGAGTTTATATTGTAGAGATTCTTAGTTAATGGTCTATTATGGGTAAAATAAGGTATTAATAAATGATTTGTAATGACTAACAACTGGCTGGTATGTTATCAGTTTGGATGTTAATAAGCAGCTAATTAATGGTGAATTAATGTTTGCTAATATAACGTGTTTAGCTTGTTTATATTTCACTCTGTGTGTGATGAATCTGACACTATTCTAATTCTCTCTTTCACACAGTTGCTGCTGGATTTGTGTGCAAAACTCACCCACTTAAGAAACACTGTGTGTGTGTGTGTGTGTGTGTGTGTGTGTGTGTGATAATTAGAGGGGCAGGAGTCTGTGAGGTTCTATAGTTAATAATGCATCTGGCTCAGTCTTTCTTCAGTCTGCCTTTCTCACACACATACACACACACACACACACACACACACACACACACACAGACTCATCAAACACAGTCTGATTAGGGCTCTCGATCCTCACGAACCCAAAACATTCATGTATTATTCTTCAGGATAAATATTTCATCATCACTTTCATACATCCCCAACCATGTCCTGCTGTGTGTGAGTGTGTGTGTATCTGTGTGTGTGTGTGTGAGAATGTAAGAATTACACATCTGATGATCTCCTCCATGTGTGCCTCTGAGATCTGTGTTTCTTGCAGCTTTAAAGAACATGGGTGAGAACAGCTGGGGATACACACACACACACACACACACACACACACACACACACACACACACACACACACAAACACTGTGTGTAAGTCTTACATCCCAGACCCAATTACACGTTGCTGGGTATCTCTAAAAATAAATATTTATTCACGCGGTTGCTCAAATCAGCTATTTTTGAAAACCGGCTTCTATCAGTCTGTGTGTGGGAAACCAGAGTTTCAGCACTGTGACGTGATTGGCCCTCTTCAGTTTCAGCACTGTGACGTGATTGGCCTTCTTCAGTTTCAGCAGTGTGACGTGATTGGCCCTCTTCAGTTTAAGCACTGTGACATGATTGGCCCTCTTCAGTTTCAGCACTGTGACGTGATTGGCCCGCTTCAGATTTAGCAGTGTGACGTGATTGGCCCTCTTCAGTTTCAGCGTTGTGACGTGATTGTCCCTCTTCAGTTTCAGCACTGTGACGTGATTGGCCCTTTTCAG
>PYXC01002557.1:92500-105000 GCA_015244755.2 Tenualosa ilisha | reverse complement strand
ACCTGCAATAAGTTGTTCAATTAACAACACTGAGGTCATGTTGCAACCGATTCTTGGTCATTGTTTACAGGTGCTTTTTGATGTGTCCATGCTTACCAGTGTTTTACATTACAAACGCTATGAACTCTGGGTAATTCCCTCCAGCAATGTCTGCATGCGACGCGGACTCAGAAAAAGTGCAAGCGAGTCCTCACACACTTCAGATTTTGACAGCGGGACACCCCTAAACCCTCACACACTTCAGATTTTGACAGCGGGACACCCCTAAACCCTCACACACTTCAGATTTTGACAGCGGGACACCCCTAAACCCTCATGAAATTAGTCTGTGAGTCTGTAAGCTGGGCCACAGACACACAAACTGTGTGTGGGCCACAGACACACAAACACATACTCATACACACACGCACACACACAAACATATATACACTCATGCCCACACATACACGTATGTTACACATTCAATCACACACATACACACACACACACACACATACAAGCACTTAACACATTCAAACACATTTAATAACACACAAACACACACACACACACACACACACATACAAGCACTTAACACATTCAAACGCATTTAATAACACACACACACACTTAACACAAACACACACACACACACACACTTAACACAAACACATTTGCTGCAGTCTGCAGCACTGTCAGGTTAGATATCCAATTCCACCTACATCCAAGTCGGCCATATTTACATGTAGTAAAAGACTGCCACAATAAATTCTTTTTCCATCTGTTAATTAGCCTAAATTTTAACTACGGTTAGAAAATTAAGTTAGCCTCAACACTGAGAAGGCCTAATTAAGTTAGCCTCAACACTGAGAAGGCCTAATTATTGATGTAATTATGTGTTGTAAATGCAAGTATTCAGTAAAGTATTAAATAAACCTGCTGTTGAGAACAAGGCCACTCTGGTGCACTAATGGGCAGTAATTACTTATCATACGCTATGGTAGGCCACTGACCATTAAGACATGGTAATGTCTTAATAACATTCATGTTGGGAAGCGAACACTGGTCCTCTCACTTGAGAGTCAAGTGCCGTAACCACTGCTTGAACATTCTTCCACAAATGTCAGGGTTATCTATGGAGCTTTGTTAAGAGGAGCCGCCACTAGTGAACTTAAATGATAACACTACGTGATCCGACATGCAAAAATCCTAAGAAAAAGAGCAAACCTTGGTGTGCTCCCCCAGACCACTGCTTCAGCTACGTTTGCCTTGTCTGTCAAGACAAAACCACAGACAAGAAATGAGACACGTAAAGCAACAAGACAAAAAGCAAGAAGAGCAAAACCAATCTGCACCTCACAGGGAACGATCCAGAAAAGGCTCCACTCATCTAGGGACAGATGTGCTTATGCAGGTTCACTTGAATGAACGAAAACAGAGACGAATTCAATTCAGTTAATTTTCAATTATATTCGTACAGCGCCTTTTCCAATAGTATTGTCTCATGGCGCTTCACAGAAGGAGCACCCAAGAGCAACAGGGGCAAGGAAAAACTCCCTTATGTTCAGTTAATCTAGGAAGAAACCTTGGGCAGATCCAAGACTCAGGGGGCTAACCCAACTGCCAGGGTCATGTAGGAAAAGTACAATCAGTAGTAACCGTGACAGACTACAAGTTGTCCATGATTTTAGCTAAGCATCATAATAGTTCCAAAACAGTGTCCCATAACATTACATAGTAGTCAATCCATAGGTGGTTATCAAGAATTATGGCTGGATGGTGTCACAGCAGCCAGACAGACAGACAGACAGACAGACAGACAGACAGACAAACAGACAGATAGACAGAGTGTTAAAGTCAAGGAGTGAGACGGGTCAATAAGGTCATAAATAAGAAGAATGCTGCACAGGCCAAAGTGACTTAGCAAAGGATTGAGCAATAAGCACAGGTAATGGAGGCCTACCAAGATCCTTGCATGCCCAGCAGTGACACAAAGCCATGAAAGATCCAAATGCAAAGAAGATCTAAAGTTTCAAAGTATCAAAAATAGCACACCAGGTTCTTTTTTAACAAGCCCCACTTGTTCCAACTGGCTCGGGTTGTGACGAGAAGAAACAGAACAACAGTTTGAAGTTTCACATGTGGAGGCTTTTATTTTAGTGAAGTTGAAAAACACACACAGTCTCCTGGAGTGCAGAAGAGGCAGCATTTTGTACAGGATGGACATGCCTCCACTCAGGTGGAACAGGGACTAATCAGCACCTGAGACAAGACACAGCCACACACACACACACACACACACACACACACACACACACACACCCACACACACAGACACGCACAAACAAACACAGAACACAAAGGAAAAGTGGACAAGCCTAAGGAGTTCGTCAAACACATGCACACACACGCACACACACACACACACACACGTACATACTCTAACAGACAGTCACTCCACACTCCCTCTGGCGAGAGGTCTGGTGAGGCAAAGGTTTGTGGGATAGCTCAGTCCCCCACGTGAGTAGCAAGTTGCCAGCTTCTGTTCGCGTATGCTAAGCCTGTGTGTGCGTGTGTGTGTGTGTGTGTGTCTGCATGCCTGTGTGGGCATGCGCATGCTAAGTCTGTATGTGTGTGTGTGTGTGTTTGTGTGCGCGTGCGGGAGCTAAGCCTGTATATGTGTGTGTTTGTGTGTGTGTGCATGCGCGCACACACATGAGAGAGAATAGAAGTATGTTGAGCGTGTGTGTGTGTGTGTGTGTGTGTGTGTGTGTGTGTGTGTGTGTGCCGTGTGAGAGAGAGCAACAGAGGAAGCGTGTTCCCAGATGACACTCTTAGGGCTTAGGGCATTATCCTCCAGATTAGCACCTTCTCAGGGTTAGAGAGAGAGACTGTGTGTGTGTGTGTGTGTGTGTGTGGTTTGAGAGAGAGAATGAGTTTAAGAAGGAGCGAGAGAGAGAGAGAGTGTTCATAAGAGTGTGTGTGTGAGAAAGAGAGAGAAAGTGGGACAGTGAGAGCAAGAATGACAGCAAGAGAAGGTGAGAAAGAGAGTAGGAGAGAGAGAGAGCAGGAGAGAGAGAGAAAGAAAGCACGAGAGAGAGAGTAGGAGAGAGAGAGCAGGAGAGAGAGAGAGAGAGAGAGAGCAGGAGAGAGAGAAAAAGAGAGCAGGAGAGAGAGAGAGAGAGTAGGAGAGAGAGAGAGCAGGAAAGAGAGAAAAAGAGATTTGATCACTAATAATGCACAATAATGACTATTTGATCACTAATAATGCTGCCACACCAGGCAGGACTATTTGACTCTTCTATCCTTGCCAAGAGAGGATCAGAGTGGTGTGTATGGGCTTGGGAGAGGAAGAGATAGATAAATAGAGAGAGAGAGAGAGAGAAATAAAAAAGTGACAGATTGATGTGTATATATATATATATATATATATATATATATATGGTAACACTATAGATTAGGGTCCACATATTAACTCCATTAACTAGCAGTTTATTAACATGCAAATTAATAATATACTAGTCATTTGTTATTATAAATCAATTATTAATATCTTGTTCTACATAACTTTGTTCAACCCATAACAGACTAACTAAGAACTAAGAATTTCTGTAATATGAACTCCTAATTACTGTTTATTTGTAGTTAGTAAGTTAGTTGTTGTACATGAATTATGATCTTGATCTGCTTTGGTTAGTATGGGGCTTATGAAGCAGTAGTACAACAGGAACAGTTATTCTCCTTCAGTAATAATTAGAAAAGATGGTCTACTCATCAGAACAAAACCCAACACTACAAGTACCTAATAGTGTCCAAATAAGTCCTAATTGTGCCTTTTTGGTTGAGAATTACTGTCCCTGAGAATAACTGTTCCTGACCCCTTACTGAGCATGAAATTAAGGCATCATAACCAGAACATCAACTCTAGCACTCTGCTACCCTCCAAGGGGTCAGCACCCCTAACTTCACTATTTATCATACACTGGGTGTGTGTGTGTGTGTGTGAGACACACACACACACCACACTTCTCACCTGTGTCTCTTCTTGGAGATCCTACATTTGGTAGCAAGTAGGTCAGTAGGCACTGGGGCACTCCTGCTACTTCACAGTGCTGTGAGTGTGTGTCTTGAGTGTGTTTGCTTGTGTTTGTGTGGTGTGTGTGGGTTGAGTGAGTCTGTTGTTTTGTAACGCTGATTTGGCCTCTTGTTGGTTAGTGGTGTAGGTGGTCATTGTCCAGCTGGAGATACACTCTCATCTGCCCTCGTTGAAGCCCCCCCCACACACACACACACACAAACACATGCATGCACACACACAAACACATGCATACACACACACACAAACACAAACACACACAGAGATACACTCTCATCTGCCCTCATTGAAGCCCCCCCCCCCCCCCCACCCCCCCCCCACACACACACACACACACACAAACACATGCATACACACACACACACAAACACAAACACACACGGAGATACACTCTCATCTGCCCTCATTGAAGCCCCCCCTCCCACACACACACACAAACACACAAACACATGCATACACACACACAAAAACACACACACACACCCAGAGATACACTCTCATCTGCCCTCACCCCCCACCCACCACCACCACACACCACACCACACACACACCACACACACACACACCCACCCCCCCCCCCCCCCCCCCCCCCACCACCACCACCACCACCACACACACACACACACACACACACTGAGATAGAGGGTGCTGTGCCCATTGAGGCTCACCATCAGTGCCCTCACTGTGTGCTTTTGTGTGGGGTTCATCTTTTCACACTCCCCAGTAGGGAGGCTTCCTTGCCCCCACTGCTGCTGCTGTGTGTGTGTGTGTGTGTGTGTGTGTGCTGTCCTGGGTGTAGCTGACAGTGTCACCCCCTCAACTAAGCTCAACACTGCAGTCCTCTGTGCCCCTGGCCAGTGTGTGTGTGTGTGTGTGTGTGTGTGTGTGTGTGTGTGGGTGGGTGGGTGCGTGGGGCGGTGTGTGGGGAGTGTATGTGTGTGTGTGTGGGGTCACATTATTCACTGGTGTTCATTCACATTGTGGGAGAGCCGGGGGTGGCTGGCAGGCTTGCATTGCTCCACAAGGCAGGGAAAGACCAGCTAGCACAGCACCCTACTGAGATACACACACTCACACACACACACACACACACACACACACACACACATACGTGCTTAAGGATACCAGAATTTCCTATGGGATAATAAAAGTATCTATCTATCTACACACACACAAACAAGGATTCACATAAACATACACACACACACACACACACACACACACACACACACACACACACATACACACACACACACACACACACAGTGCATTTCATACATGGCAGCAACTCAATGTGCTTCACAGATTAAAACCAAGTCAAAAAATAGAAGAACCAGTAAAACCAAAGGAGTGTAAAATCAGATAAAACATGACGGTGTAGAATACAAACATGAGTGTAAAATCATAAACATGACGGTGTAGAATACAAACATGAGTGTAAAATCATAAACATGACACTGTAGAATACAAACATGAGTGTAAAATCATAAACATGACGGTGTAGAATACAAACATGAGTGTAAAATCATAAACATGACGGTGTAGAATACAAACATGAGTGTAAAATCATAAACATGACGGGGTAGAATACAAACATGAGTGTAAAATCATAAACATGACACTGTAGAATACAAACATGAGTGTAAAATCACATAAAACATGACGGGGTAGAATAAGATGCACAAATAAATAGAAAAGAGAAATAAACAAGTTGAATGCAATTAAAAAACAACTAGTAAGACAGATTAAAAAGAAAAATTCAAAAGCACAAAAGGCATCTGAGAACAAATTGGTTTTAGCTACGATTTAAAAATGGCAAATTGAGGGGTTCATATTTTCAGGTAAAAGGTTCCAGAGTTGTGTCACATAGCAGCTACAAGCTGCCTCATCACATTTGGTGTTTACAGTGGATTTTATTAAAATATTTCTTCCTTGTGATCTGAGGGACCTGATCGGGGTGTAGTTTTGAAGCATATTGGCTCTGTACTGTGGACCAGACCCGTTTAATGATTTAAAAACAAGTAAAAGTGCATTAAAATCAATCCTCTGACTAACTGGGAGCCAGCGCAAGGATTTCAGAATCAACGTTATGTGGTCAGTCCTTTGAGCTCCTCTAAGCTCCCTCACTGCCACAGTTTGTATTAACCGGAGCTCCTTGATGGTCTTCTTAGACAGGCCTGTGAGGAGGCCACTGCAGTGCTCTGCCCTACTAGTTATAAACACATGAATGTTTGTCTAGATCCTGCCCAGACATCCCAAGACCTCGCAGTTTATTTATGCTCTTTAAATGATAAGATGCTGGTTTTGAGATTGCTTTCATCTGGCTATTAAAATTAAGGTCACCCCTAGGGCCACAGGTCAAGGGTTTGTCTCAGAGGCGTGATTACAAAGAATCACCTGTTTTGCAAGTAAGATTTTAGCCAACTGATCACCGTGCCCGAGAAACCAACCCAGTGTTCCAGTCGCTGCATGTCAGGGTCCACACTGTCAAAGGCTGCACTGAGGCCCAGCAGTACTAGGAGTTAGGAGCTGATGAATATCATTCACAGCTTCAGTAAGAGTAGTTTCAGTACTGAAATCTGACATGAAACCTGATTGAAAGTGATCAAAACAGTTATTTGAATTCAGAAAGACAGTTACCTGACTTAAAACTGTTTTTCAATATTTTTTTTCAATCAGAGGTAAGTTAGATATTGACCCTGAATTATATAAGTTGTTTTTCTTAAGTAAAGGCTCAACAACTGCTGTCTTAAGAGGCTGTGGAAATACGCCAGTCTGCAGTGATGTGTTTACAAAGTGGAGCATCTCTGCCACTATAAAGTGGAAAACAGCTGTTCAGGTTTCTGTTGATAATGGTGGAAAAAAAGATTGTCTGGCCATGGCAGTTTGGTACATGCTGTGTTAGGTTGAAGATATCAGCAAGTGTGAGAAGATCCTTGGCATGGGTGTCTTCAGGGTTATCTATGGGCAGAATAAAATCCCCTGAAATAACAAAACACTCCAGACAAATGGATTGTAGCAGTTCACTGAACTCAAGAAAAACTTTAGCTGACTGCCTTAGAGGCCTGTAAATAGTCAACAGTAAAATGTTGGGAGAACACTTAATAAGTCCACTTATGTAACCCAATGAAGTCTGTATACACTAAAAAGTGGCTTTGAGTATCTTGGCAACACCCCGCCTTTCTGACTCACACGGTTGACACTCCTGAAGGGGAGCAGATTGAAGAAGATGAGGAGCCCTTGTTGCTTGGTCAAGCCATGTCTCCGTTAGGAGCAGGAAGTTTAGTTTATATGTGCAAACGAGCTTCTTAATTACAAATGACCTGACATTCAGAAGGCCTGATTTAACAGACAGATGGGGAGGGATCCCGGGGGAGATTTTACCAGTTTACTCCTAGATGTGCTTGTTTGCTGTTCTTTCTGGTCAGCCTTGAAGGGATGAGTTCAGAGGTCAGAGACAGAGAAACCAAAGGGACAGCAGATATTCAGTTGTGTGTCTGTGTGTCTGTGTTTGTGTGTGTGTATATACTGTATATATATATGTGTGTGTGTATACTGTATATATATATATGTGTGTGTGTGTTTATATACAAAATGTGATATGCAGCCCTGTCAACTTCTCTCTGCATCTATATATATACACTCTATGGACCAAATAAACACACACATATACACACACTAGCTAGACCACATACATATATGTATATATCAGTGCTGTCAATGTTAACACGTTAACACGTGTGATTAATGTAAAAATTTAAAAGTAAAAGTAATTTAAAAAAAAATAAAAAATTAAAAAGTAACAACTTATTTTTTTAATGCTAATTAATTGTGCAGATGCATACGTCACACTACCTGACAGCCCCCTCCTAATTTCCATACACCGCAAGGCTGTGATTGGTCGAGTTCGTCCAATGCTTGCATGTTTCAGCAGCCCACTGTAGGTACTGTAGGTTTAGGTTGGTTAGTCCACTGCCTAGACTTTGGAAATCCTTTCATAATAATACTAATCAATGAATAATTCACAACATTGTTCTTGTTCGGTGGTAAGATCTCCGATTGTACTGTGCCTGTCTTTCAATAATGTCATGTAAAATGTCAAATGAAGTTCAGCGCTTGATCAGAAGGCAGTGCTTGAGAAGTTTGCTTGTTAACAGAACATAAATTAACTGCCCAGAAACCTTGTAAATAGTTGGTATTTTTTTTGCAACAACAACGAGGTTGTTGAAACATGCAGTGTCTCTTTTACCAGTATTTTTTGCAAACTGAAAGCAAGACAAAGGAATTTGCTAGAAGGTGTGGTGGAAGGAGAAATAGTCCTCTGCTGTGAGTGTGCTTCACTAATTCACCATTGGGTTAAATGCAGAGACCAAAAGAGTATATATACTTATTATACTTATGATATATGCTTATTGTATGTACTTATACCAGATATATTCCTTTTGTATGTACTTATACCAGATAGACAAACATTTCTTCTAGCCTCTCAGTTGTTATGGAGGGATAATGTGGCAGAACTAAAACATAGTGTTATGAATGATAACTTATCATAGACAATTCATAATCTTACTTATTTAAAATAAGTCCATTATGCCAACACCAGCATTTGTGTGTGTGTGTGTGTGTGTGTGTGTGTGTGTGTGTGTGTGTGTGACGATGTATGGTGTGTATGTGTGTGTGTGTGTGTTGACTCTGCTGGCCAAGCTAAGCCTTTCAGCAGACATTGGAATGCTTGGTATTGTATTTGAGAACATGAAGAGGAGATCAGTGTCCATCAAGAGAAGATGAGAATCCACCATTTGGGGGGAAAAATGTTTGTGTAAACATGCTCCATGGGCCTACTCTGTGTGTGTGTGAGTGCGTGTGTGTGTGTGTGAGTGTGTACAAGCATCCTGAATTCTGGACTGGCACTGTGATGCAGAAAGAAGTTGACAGGGTTGCATATCCTGTTTTGCATGACGCAGAGCAATGTCCCTTGTGTGTGTGTGTGTGTGTGTGTGTGTGTGTGTGTGTGTGTGTGTGTGTGAGTGTTTTCTCTTTTACTCCCACTTGCTGCTCATTGTCTCCAACAGAAAGGAAATGCAAAGGAGACTGAGTCAATAATCTGGGAACCACTCCGGGATGTCCACCCACACACACACTCACACACACACACACACACACACACACACACACACACACACACACACACCATATTCACACAAAAGCACACTCAGATATATGCCCACACATATGGCCACCAGGAGATGAAGTCCCCTAATTAGGACTTACGAGGGGAGTAGCAGACATCAGATCTTCAGTGTGTGTGTGTGTGTGTGTGTGTGTGTGTGTGTGTGTGTGTGTGTGTGTGTGTGACCATGCATGGTTTTTGTGTGGTGTGTGGGACCATGTATGGTGTGTGTGTGTGTGTCTGTGTGTGTGTGACCATGTATGGGGTGTGTTTGTGTGTGTGTGTGTGTGTGTGGGACTATGTATGGTGTGTGTGTGTGTGTGTGTGTGTGACCATGTATGGTGTGTGTGTGTGTGTGTGTGTGTGTCTGTGTGTGTGTGTGTCTGTGTGTGTGCATTATTTCCATTGTTCCTCTCCTCCTTTTAAACATATATAAACATCAATGACACACACACTCTAACCCATTATCAGCGTGCGCACACACACCCATGCACACACACACACACACACAGACACACTCACACACTCAGACACATTATCAACACACACACACACACACTCACACACTCTAACACATTATCAACACACACACACACACACACACATTTTAATGAATTAGCAACAAACACACACACACTCTAACACATGATCAACCCCCCCCACACACACACACACACTCTAACAAATTAGCAACACACACACACACTGTAATGAACAAAGGGCCCAGAGCTCCATCAATAGATGCACCCAGCTACATTTCAGCAGCCCAGCCCAGCTCAGTCCAGCATCAATACCACTGCCAAACCCAGCACAGCCCAGCTCAGTCCAGCATCAGTGCCACTGCCAAACCCAGCCCAGTCCAGCATCAGTACCACTGCCAAACCCAGCTCAGCCCAGCTCAGTCCAGCATCAGTACCACTGCCAAACCCAGCACAGCCCAGCTCAGTCCAGCATCAGTACCACTGCCAAACCCAGCTCAGCCAAGCTCAGTCCAGCATCAGTACCACTGCCAAACTAAGCACAGCCCAGCTCAGTCCAGCATCAGTACCACTGCCAAACCCAGCCCAGTCCAGCATCAGTACCACTGCCAAACCCAGCACAGCCCAGCTCAGTCCAGCAGCAGTACCACTGCCAAACCCAGCACAGCCCAGTCCAGTCCAGCATCAGTACCACTGCCAAACCCAGCACAGCCCAGTCCAGTCCAGCATCAGTACCACTGCCAAACCCAGCACAGCCCAGCTCAGTCCAGCATCAGTACCACTGCCAAACCCAGCTCAGCCCAGCTCAGTCCAGCATCAGTACCACTGCCAAACCCAGCCCAGTCCAGCATCAGTACCACTGCCAAACCCAGCACAGCCCAGCATCAGCAGCCCTGCCCTGCCCAGCCTATAGCAGCTCAGACCAACCAAGCAGTAGCACTCACATAGAACAGTATTTGCCAGACTGGTGGAGTATCTCCCAATATGAATATTTCCAAAACGCAAACCCATTTATCTGTGTCTCTAACAAGAAGTTTGGGTCTGAGTGCAAAAGTGCAACATCACATGGTGTTTATGAAGAAGGATCTCAAAGGGGCCGTTTTTCCAATGAAAAAATTGCCATATCGGTGTAGAGAATAAAAGCGTTAAATGCCAAGCACATAAGTAGTGTGACAGTTGGAATGACAGTGATACTAGCGGATCTGTTCCACTTCAGAAACTTCTCTCCAGCCAGCTCATGTTTTTGGTGCCCTGCTAAGAATGTAATAGCAACTGCTGTCAAATACTCCTTTTGATCATTACCTTCAGAGGGAAATAACAGACACACACACACTTTAACACGTTATCAAGCACGCACAGATACACACACACACACACACACACACACACACACTAATGCATTATCAACGGACACACACACACACAGGCACACTCTAGTGCATTATCAACACACACACACACTTTAACACGTTATCAAGCACGCACAGATACACACACACACACACACACACACTAATGCATTATCAACGCACACACACACACAGACACACTCTAGTGCATTATCAACACACACACACGCACACACACATACACACATATGCTAATGCATTATCAAAAAACACACACACATACATTCTAACGCATTATCAACAAACACACACACACACAAATGCATTACCATACATGTACACACACACACACACACACATTCTAATGTATTATCAACACAAACACACACACACACTCTAGTGCATTATCAACACACACATTCTAATGTATTATCAACACACACACACACACATTCTAATGTATTATCAACACACACACTCTAACACATTATCAACACACACATACTGCACATAAACACACACGGACACACACACTAATGCATTATCAACACACACACATTGTACACCAACACACACACACACTCTAAAGCATTATCAGCACACACATACTGTACACACACACACACACACACACACACACACACACACACCCAGAGTCCTGCACCAGGACTATGTTAAGCCACAAACCCAACCACAATACTTGCTGAAAGGGGCGGGTTATAATGTTGTGGAATTTTCCGGCATTACATACGGACAGGTAACAGGTGAATCAAAGCAGTATTGTAGCCCCCAAAAGCATCTCTATATTAGCCTATCATGGACAAACTGTCATAATCTCAATGGGATTAGTGAAGGAGCTCCGACCAGTGCCTATTCAATCTCAATGGGATTACATTTACATTTACATTTATGCATTTAGCAGACGCTTTTATCCAAAGCGACTTACAACTCATCAACTATCAATTGTTCAGGGCCAGTCTCCCCTAGAGCAACTTAGGGTTAAGTGCCTTGCTCAAGGGCACAATGGTGGCAGCCGGGATTCGAACCCACAACTTTTCAGGCTACTTACACGCTAGCCAGGCTACTCACACGCTAGCCAGGCTACTCACACGCTAGCCAGGCTACTCACACGCTAGCCAGGCTACTTACACGCTAGCCAGGCTACTTACACGCTAGCCAGGCTACTCACACGCTAGCCAGGCCTTAACCACTACACTACACACCTAGCCAGGCTACTTACACCTAGCCAGGCTACTCACACGCTAGCCAGGCTACTCACAGCTAACAGGTACTCACACGCTAGCCAGGCTACTCACACGCTAGCCAGGTTCCTAACCACTACCTACAACCAATGGATTAGTGAAGGAGCTCTGACCAGTGCCTATTCAATCTCAATGGGATTAGTGAAGGAGCTCTGACCAGTGCCT
>PYXC01002557.1:62500-90000 GCA_015244755.2 Tenualosa ilisha | reverse complement strand
GAAAGAAGTGCATGAGAAAAGACGAAATGAAATTACATGACATATTTAAATAAAAAATCTCCATCCAAAACACCAATTTTCTCTCCTGTGAATCACTCTCGCTCTCACAGTATTGCTTGTTGCTGAGATAAACGGTTCACGGTTCGTTAAAGAAATTACCTTGGAAATTGCGTTACATATTTGAATGTGTGCATATCTCCATCTACGTCTAAAACACTAATTTCCTCTCTCTGGATCACTCTCACAGTACTAGTCACACGAGCACATCACACACATCGCATAAAAGTGCATAATCGGAGTTTTCAAATGGTACTAGTTGCTGTGATAGCTTTGAATTAACCATCAATACATGTTCACATTGTTTGGTATTTCCTGGATGAATATGATTCCCTATTTGGGTCATATTGCTGTTGTAACCACTGTTTGTGAGCAATGAAGTTTTGCCCGAGTAGCAGCCAAACGTTAGCCTTAGCCCATGCCTGGGTTAGGAACAGCAATTTATTAAAGCACACATTTAAGCACACATTTACCCTCAATTTCACTGGAGTATTTTCATGTGGCCAACATGAGTCCTTAACACGTCACCGTTTTTTTCCTTGTAATTTAGCTAAAAGACCAAGTCCTGTTCTGTTCTGTACACTTCTACATTTCATGAAGACATTGCCAAAAGTAATGACAGGTCAAGATCAAACAGACATCTCCACAAGTCAACGAATCCTCAACATTAAAGAAGTGCTGATGACAATTGACTGCAACAATTAATTTGACTTTTTATTGTGAGATTTCAAATTTAGATTTAAACAAGAGACTTGCTTCTCCTCCACAGCAGGCTAACAAATAAAGAGAGGAAAGTAGAGGTTGAGAAGAGAGTTCAGTTACTTGAGCCTAAATAAGAGGGATTTTGAGTGTGTGTGTGTGTGCGTGTGTGCGTGTGTGTATGCACATGTATGTGTGAATATTTGTGATTTTGGCACCCACACGCTCATGCTGTGTTATTTAGAGGTGCTCAAAGACAGATCACACAAACAGCCTTGGCCACTTCTGACCACTCCTGACCACCCCTGACCACCCCTGACCACCCCTGACCACCCTTGACCACTCCTGACCACTCCTGACCACCCTTGACCACTCCTGACCACTCCTGACCACCCTTGACCACCCCTGACCACTCCTGACCACCCCTGACCACCCCTGACCACTCCTGACCACCCCTGACCACCCCTGACCACCCTTGACCACTCCTGACCACCCTTGACCACTCCTGACCACCTTATGTCCAAAGTTCTAGCTCCACCTGTGCAAACCTCTAATCACTGGTCTAATCACTGGTCTAGTGTGTGCTGGGGATGTCGCACCAATGACATCTGTTTTGTATGGAGTTTTAATGGGCAAAATGAAGGAGATGAGTTTTGTAGTGACAGAACGAACTCAGATTGACAATATCTAATGTCAGTTGTCCTTTAACTGATTTATTGTCAAGAGAAACTGAAAACTACAGAAAACCTTTTCATATTTTCATCATGTAAACACAAGGTTGTGTAATGTATTGGATCTGCTAAAGAGGTGCTTTTGTATGATAGGGTGTGTGTGTGTGTGTGTGTGTGTTTGTATGCAGAGCTACATTCCACTGGAACCAGCCATCACTTCTCCTACTTGCTGAACAGCACTGCATTCCGTATCCTGCGGATGGATGAGGACGGTGACCGTGTGTATGTGGGGAGCAAGGACTACATCCTATCTCTTGACCTTCAGGACATCAACAGAGAACCCCGCATTGTAAGTGTATGTGTGTGTGTGTGTGTATGTGTGTGTCTGCATTGTGTATGTGGGGAGCAAGGACTACATCCTATCTCCTGACCTTCAGGACATCAACGGAGAACCCCGCATTGTAAGTGTGTGTGTGTGTGTGTCTCTGTCTGTGTTTGTGTGTGTGTGTGTGTGTGTGTGTGTCTGCATTGTGTATGTGGGCAGCATGGACTACATACTATCCTTTGACCTTCAGGATATCATCAGAGAACTCCGCATTGTAAGTGTGTGTGTGTGTGTGTGTGTGTGTGTGTGTGTGGTCTGTCTGTGTCTGTGTGTGCGTGCGTGAGTGTGTGTGACTGCCTGCGTTGCTTAGTGGGCAGCAAGGACTACATACTATCCCTTGACCTCTGGGACATCAACAGGAAACCTTGCATTATATGTGTGTGTGTATGTGTGTGTGTGTGTGTGTCTGCATCTGTGTGTTCCTCTGCTGTGTGTCCTCAGATTCATTGGCCCGTGACACAGCAGAGGAAGATGGAGTGTGTTCTCAGTGGAAAAGACATCAACGTAAGTTTCACCTGTCTCAGCATGTGTCAGTGTGTGTGTGAGTGTGTGTGTTTGTGCGAGTTTGTGTGTTTGTGTATGCTTTGAGCGTTGTGTAGGGAGGTATGCATGTTTGTGTGTGCGTGTGTTTGTTTGTGTGAGTGTGTTTGTGTATGTTTTGAGTGTTGAATGTGTGTGTGTGTGTGTGTGTGTGTGTGTGTGTGTGCGTGTGCATGCATGTGTAAGTTTCTGCATACAGTTTGCATGGTCAGTGTGAGGATCAGGAAAGCAAAATGGGAATCCACACACAAGACAACCTGCCATTTTAAAGAGACACAGAGTGTGTGGCAGGGCAATCAGACTGTCACAGGCTATAGACCCGCACCACAGACCTGCGACAGCAACATCTCTCTGCTCAATGACCTCAACAGCTTCAGAACACATGTCCACAGAAGACTCCAGCACTGCTCCACGACCAGACTCTGTGCCTGCCTACTGAAGAGGACATTCTCCACTATCAACACCCACAAGGCAGCAGGTCCAAATAACATCCCTGGTTGTGTGCTGAAGGACTGCGCAGCGGGGCTTACAGATGTCTTCACAGATGTCTTTACCACTTCTCTGAGACAAGCTGTTGTTCCATCTTGCTTCAAGGCCACAAACATTAAATACCTGTGCCAAAGAAACCTGCTCCATCCTACTTAAATGACTACTGCCCTGTGGCACTGACCCTCATCAGGGTGAAGTGCTTTGAATGGCTAATCATGCAACACATCTCATCCACCTTGGACCCCTTGCAGTTTGCATTCCGAGCCGAAAGCACGCACTGAGGATGCAATCCGCTCTGCCCTCCACCCAGCCTTCTCCCACCTGGACACAAAAGACTCATGTGAGAATATCTGTGCTGTTTATATACTTCAGTTCAGCATAATAATCCCATAATCCCACAACAACCCATTTGCAAACTAGACCAGCTGGGACTCAACATGTCCCTATGCAACTGACTGCTGGACTTCCTCAGTAAGAGGCCTCAAGTAGCACCACACTGTAACACCTCAAGCAGCATCACACTGAGCACAGGGGCCCCCAAGGGGCCCCCAAGGTTGTGTGCTCAGTCTCCTGCTCTTCACCCTGCTTGACTTAACTTGATATACACAACTGATGACAAGCTGTTCAATCTGCACTCAAGTCCAAGCTCTCCTTCACCTCCATCATAGAGCTGGCTATGACAATGCTACTGTACTACTTTAAATGCTATTCCTACATCAAGAGGACCGAGGTTCTCCATCAGCCCTCACAAGACACCCCTGCACCCCCACCAGCAATAACGATTGATGGTGAGCAACTTGTGGAAATGTCTTGAAAATGTGGATCACTTTCCCTGTTTAGGAAGCCACCTCTCCTCAATGGCAGACATTGACAGTGAAACTACCGTATCTGCTGTGCTAGTGGAACCTTTGCAAAGCTTTGCAAGAGAGTTTTTTAAACCCTGATCTCCTTGCAAGACCAAGCTGCTGATATACAAGGACAACTTCAGAACCAACTTGAGGAGATTCCATATTAACATGTCAGCTGAATGCATGGAGAAACAGTTGACATTCAGGTGCTACTCTACATGAGGACAATCTCTGGCAGGTTGCCAAAATTAAGCAGCAGCAAAGAAAGGAGAAATTCAGCACCAAACAGGCCCTCCCACACCGTGCATCCAGCACTCCTCCCCATGCACACACTGCAGGAAGGTTGTGGCTCCAGAATTGGCCTCTATCTGAAGCTTCACAAAAATGCCCCCCCAGGAAGACCGTCACACTTGACTGCAAATGATCACAGATGATGATGGGGTGTGTGTGTCTGTGCGTGCGCGTGTGTGTGTGTGTGATGTGTGTGATGGCCAAGTATAACATTTACATTTAGGCATTTAGCAGACGCTTTTATCCAAAGCGACTTACAAAAGAGGATAACATTCAAGCTACAACACAATGAACTAACAAGGAGTGCGTATTGCTAACATAGAATCTGCGCTGTTTTAAGTTGAAAGTGCAATAGTGTAACACAATGTAGAGAAATTAAATTATTAAGTGCATTCTCAAAGTTTACGCCAGGAAACAATTCTATAAGACAATTCTTGCAAAGATCAGTGACTTAGGATTTGCATGTAAGTGGGTAGTGTTGAAATTTGGCAGCCTAGGACATGTCCACAAATCAACCATTAGTGGGTTAAGACTGGCAGGGCTGGCTAAAGGGTAATCTAAACAACTTGCAAAGTTCCGCTCTGTATCAGCGGTAATAGGCAGCCTTGCTGTGTGTATGTGTGTGTGTGTGTGTGTGTGTGTGTGTGTGTGTGTGTGTGTGTGTGTGTGTTCTGCTCTGTATCAGCGGTAATAGGCAGCCTTGCTGTGTGTATGTGTGTGTGTGTGTGTGTGTGTGTGTGTTCTGCTCTGTATCAGTGGTAATAGGCAGCCTTGCTCTGTGTGTGTGTGTGTGTGTGTGTGTGTGTGTGTGTGTGTTCTGCTCTGTATCAGTGGTAATAGGCAGCCTTGCTGTGTGGCGCAGACGATGTTTCAAAGCTGTATTTCACTTCTGAAAATATTTGAATCCTGTCTGTAAAGAAATATGATTGGTGGGTTCAGATAAACAATTCAAATGTGTATTTGAGTGTTCTGCATGCGTGTTGTGTTCAGGGGGAGTGTGGGAATTTCATCCGGCTAGTAGAACCCTGGAACCGGACACACCTGTACGTCTGCGGAACCGGTGCCTATAACCCCATCTGCACCTATGTGAACAGAGGCCGAAAACCACAGGTATCATAACACACACACACACACACACACACACACACACACACACACACGCATGTACACGCACCTACCCTGAGTATGACTGAAATCTTACCTGTTAATGTTCACCAGTTACTAAGCTCTCCTGTTGTGAAGGCAAGACAGGTGGCCTGTGTGTTCCCAGTGGGCTGCTACTGTGCCTCACCCCTCGCCCCTGTTCTGCTGTCTAATTTAAAGGTCTGTCTTCTCTGCTTATCTCCTGTAAAGACTCGACTGGCGCCCAGCATGCCATCAGCTGCCTTGCGTCTGTGTGTCTACTCCAGCTGTTTCCTTGATTCAGCGCTAGGCTGCACTCTTTGCAGAAATCAACTCTCTCTTGCTTCATTCTGGATGTTTATCCACCCCCTTTGCCTAATATCTCAACACATTTACAATAACAAACCAAACCTTTAGCCATTTCCTAGTCTTTACCATATAGAAATGATCTCTAAATAAACTGCATGCAATAAACACACTAATATGTAGAGGACTGGTATACATCAGATAAAATATAGAACCCATTAATAACACATTGAGAAATAGATGCTTACTGTATAATATATGAAATACACATCAACATATGACACTATAGATCATATTCCATCTTGAAACGATTACTCTCGCATACTCAAGTGTGTATACACAGGCTACATGGCTATCTTGCTATCTGTTAGATTATTCCTTTGAAGCCCCATTGTGCCATTTTTCAGGTTGTCTTTTATGACCAGCATGGCCAATGCTGATTTCTATGTTGCACCACCATCTTGAAACTACAGGCCCCCAGCAGAGGAAAACCAGATAAATACAACTCTGCCTTTTGCGTTTTGTCCGTTCAGTGTCAGCGTCAGAAGTTAGCTACAGTCAGACTCTCAGAGGGAGCTACTCAGAGAAGTCTATCAGCGAGTAGGAGAAGCAATCAATGTTGGACATATTTGAAAACCCTTCTGTGGTGTGAGGAAAGATGGATCACACATATTCTCGAACATATGATGAGCAGGATCTATCGCCGAGGAAACCAAAACGAGCAGAGCTTACATCAGATATGTTTTTATCCAGTGGAATGAGCTGATGAAGGAAAAGAACTTTCAAGGATATGCTGAAGTTCACTGCTTTCTTATCGACAGGTAATTCAAACTAAATTAAAAGTTTTTTTTTACCCAAAGCCGTGCAAGCATGTAAGGATAAAATTGAGCCAAGTGTGTAAGGATAGCATTGAACCTACAGTAGCAAGTGTGTAAGGATAGCATTGAACCTACAGTAGCAAGTGTGTAAGGATAGCATTGAACCTACAGTAGCAAGTGTGTAAAGATAGTTCTGAATCTAGCAAGCGTGTAAAGATAGTACTGAATCTAGCAAGCATATAAGGATAGTACTGAATCTAGCAAGCATATAAGGATAGTACTGAATCTAGCAAGCATATAAGGATAGATTAGCAGCATATAAGGATAGTACTGAATCTAGCAAGCATGTAAGGATAGTACTGCACCATCTAGTCTACTAGCCTTTAGCCAAGACTTGCTGTAATCTTATGTCAAAGAAAACGTTGATGCACCTTATGCCCAGTCTAGATGTTGTTGGTTAAAACTGAAGCGCTAATACCTTGCAGCTTTCTGTTTTAACTGCTTCATACTCTCTGATACACCTACTGAGCAATAGCAGGCCCATCACCTGCACCACAGACAACTTGCTAAAGCAATCTGTGTGCAATTATAACCAAAATGTTGGGCTGAAAACATAACAAAAATGGCAATATAGGTCTACCTCCAATTTGGCAATCTGTCTTCTTCTGAAGCATTTACTGTAGTTTTTGTGTTTATGTCCTAGGCAGCAAAGGTGAAAGGACAGTCCATTCTCCTGAACTGGTTGAAAGACATAGTCCACTTTTTTGGGTTCTGTGGATATCGTCCCAGCTGAAAGACGTCTGCAAATATTTCCACTAAAGGTGACGCATGGATATGCATAGAATGTTTTGCACAACGGTCACAGGACAGTAACTGATGTGCGCTTATACAGATTATCATTGCACTTAGTCATTGCAGAATCATATTCACATGTACACCAGCAGGCGGCACACTTTTATTCCACCCGTGTGGCAAGCAAAGCCAAGCAAGAGTTTTAGATGCTTCTTAATTACAGCTTCCACCGCAACAGACCCATAATCACAACATCTGAGGCAAACAGATGTAAGGTTCAGACTAGAGGGTGACACGGGAGAGTACTTTCTCTCCTGTCCCGTCCCGTCTTAGAGACCCCACCGACCCCACTCCCGTACCTAAATGTCCCATCCTGTTGGAATCCTGAAAAATGACTCCTGCTCCTGTTTAAACAAAAAAATGTAAAAATCACAAGATTGCAGCGTGCGCCGCAAACTACAGGTGACATTCCCACGGTTACTATCTGTCCCACTGGCTCTTCCTCTATCTGCCATCTGCAGCAGCCATTTGCCAGAGACAGTTAATTAAGCTTCTAGGGTCTTTGTGTGTTTTGCACGTTTTTTAAAAACAGATCAAGATAAGAACTTATCAAAGTTCAAGGTCTTCAAGAAAATGTGACGCCACTTGTTAGAAGCCACTGACTCGAGTCCAGTATCAGAGTCCAGTATCACTGACCCCAGTCCACTATCAGTTGGCGTTCCAACACGTAGCCTATTATTTTACGTTTGTTCGTCTGGGGATGGGCTGTTTGTTGCAGTACAAAATAGGTCTAGGAAGAAATCATCTTCATGTTCGTTTCATTAGTGCAAGAATAGCATGGTGCTTTGTGTCAGCATTGCTGTAGTGGAGGCTAAGCGTGAGTAAACACTGCAAAGGAGACTCCCGGTCCCTCCTGATCCTATTGCTTTTTGCCCTCAATCCTGTCTCATTCCTGCAGCCAACCATGAGATCCGTGACCCACAGGAGTCCCAAAAAATTTCACCCTCTAATGCAGACTATTTGAACAGATGAAGTTTCCCCAATGACTTGGTTGAAATGGTTTTCTATTACATTCTTTAGTACAAGCTCGTAGTTTTGTGTTTGCTTCACATGTTGACAAGATTTCTGCAGTCTTCCTTAGAAGTGTATCCTTAGTTGATGTCAGGTGATATATTCCTATTTGCGTGTGCCATCTAACTACCTAGCTGCCAATCAAGATTGGACAACCAAATATGCACACATCAGTTGACATCAATCATTAACAGTCACATCAACTTCACGTGACACTTTTGAGAGACTGTTGCAGAACCATGTAAAACTGAAACCTTACCCTATGCCTTTGTGAAGTGAACCCTCAGACACACACTGTTTTTTAAATGTCGCCATTTCTCATGACTGATCCGCATGTTGTTGCCATTTGTTTTTAGTTTCAAATGCAGGTACAACAACAATGCCAGAAGATATGGTGTGTATGCAGCTAAGTGTGAAAAGACCAATGCCTATATCCCAGAGCTGCGGTGGAGAATTGTAAAAAGAAGAGTCCCAAGCTGAGTTGGGATGTCTTGTACCAGGACCATTCATCCACACCCCCAGAGGCTTGGTCTTGTGCTGCTCCGCACCTCCACCAACCACATCAGAGCTGATGCGGAGGTCTAGGTATGTGACCCACAGTCACATGTCTTCACTGTAGATTTTCATCTATGCCTGTAACTTATAGTCTACCATAACATTGTGTGTATCCATAACATTGTGTGTGTACATAACATGTGTGTATTCATAACATTGTGTGTATTCATAACATTGTGTGTATACATCCCTAATAGCTGCACTTCTATTCCACAGCATCAGATTCCCATGCAGCTGCGGGTCAAGAATGATGCTCATGCCTCCTACAATTACTTACACATTGCCTCACACACTCCAGTGATGAATACTGTAAATGGACAGTCATTGTATGTATGTTTGTATATATATATATAAACATACATGTGTACAATTTTCAAAGTTATTGTTCATTTGACGTTATATGTGGCAAAATGGAATATTATTTCCCCTTTTGTGTTGGGTTGGGTTGGGCTTGAGTTTGTTTTCAAAACAACAAGTGATAACATTGTAAGTTGTCTTGTAATGGCCATATATGACATTTTTCAGACTAAATTACTAAATAAAACTAATAACTATGTAACAGAACTAACCTCATTAACTGAAAGCATCCTGATAGAAGTTGTGTTTACGGATGACGTCTGGTTAATATTTCTCGGCCACTGTAGAAGGAAATGTTCACTGGGAAGAGTTACGGGTTAAATAATACAACCATAGAATTTGCAGTTGGTTGCTGCATACCACTTCAACGCTAGATAGAAGAAATTCTTACACACAGAGGCTTCAAAGTGAACACATAGAACAGATCAGAGGCTACATTGGATTGCTTCTGTGAAATACATCCCCATACCAGCAATTTGATATATGAAACAAGAATGCTGTACAAAGATTTAAACTGTTCATGTGACTGTGTGATAGTCAGTCACCAACACAACACATGGGTCTACAGGCACATGCACATCCACTGACAGCGATGTAGCCTCCATAGAACATTGAAAAGCTCTGGCTAACTTAATGTGTCCTGAACAGAGCACTGGTAATACAAACAAAAAGATAGACCACACCAAAAAGCTTAATAGACATGAATACACTTAAACATACTGATGTTCAATAGACACTATGATGTTTACAGTCTGTGCCCAAAGACGAGAGAACGGAACCTTCACTGACGGTGACAGGCTGACTTCAACTAGCCTCCGCTAGCTCTCTGGACAAAGTTGCTAGCAAATACATATTAACATATAGCCTACTACACAGAACATGACAACATAAATGACCAAGTCAAACAAACTGGTGATATACTATTTTGTTTCATATTAACAGAGTTTGGAAAGTTTAAAAAAAAAACAACAGAAATTATGTTTTGCTCAAATGCTGAACGTTTATGTCTGAGCGCTCGAGCTACTGTCTGCATATCAACTCACTACGGCACAGCACTGCAACAGCGGCATCTACCAGTGTGGAGTGAAAAACATGTAAATGTTATCTGTATTAGACATTGGATATTACTACATTAGATTAGACATTGGACATTACTACATTAGATTAGACATTGGATATTACTACATTAGATTAGACATTGGATATTACTACATTAGATTAGACATTGGACATTACTACATTAGATTAGACATTGGATATTACTACGCTATATTGTATAGTGCTAGGAGCCTGAAAACTGGGGGTTTGAATTCTGGCTGCCACCGTTGTGTCCTTAAAAAGGCACTTAACCCTAAGTTGCTCTAGGGGAGACTGACCCTGAACTAATTGATAGTTGACAAATGTCGCTTTGGATAAAAGTGTCAGCTAAATGCATAAATGCTTTTTAAAACATCAGTGCGCTGCAAGGAGATCAGGCCAAGTACTGGCGGGTGGAGCGAGAGAGGGATACAGAAGAGGCGCTTATGCAAGGAGATCAGGCCAAGTACTGGCGGGTGGAGCGAGAGAGGGATACAGAAGAGGCGCTTATGCAAGGAGATCAGGCCAAGTACTGGCGGGTGGAGCGAGAGAAGGATACAGAAGAGGCGCTTATGCAAGGAGATCAGGCCAAGTACTGGCGGGTGGAGCGAGAGAGGGATACAGAAGAGGCGCTTATGCAAGGAGATCAGGCCAAGTACTGGCGGGTGGAGCGAGAGAAGGATACAGAAGAGGCGCTTATGCAAGGAGATCAGGCCAAGTACTGGCGGGTGGAGCGAGAGGGATACAGAAGAGGCGCTTATGCAAGGAGATCAGGCCAAGTACTGGCGGGTGGAGCGAGAGAAGGATACAGAAGAGGCGCTTATTGCGTGATTACCTGAACGCACTCAAAACCGCATCACAAACAAGGCGCAGTAGTTATAAACAGCAGCATTGTGAGCATGCATGCAAGCCATGCCAGTCAAATCCAAAGGAGGAAATGTGTGTGTGTGTGTGTGTGTGTGTGTGCATGGGTGTGTGTGTGTGTGTGTGCATGGGTGTGTGTGTGTGTGTGTGTGTGTGTGTGTGTGTGTAAAATGTCTTTTTTGCTTTGGATGCTTCGTGATCCACCCCCACCTCTCCTCTTCTTCTCCTTTCTTCTCTTCTCCTCTACTCTCTTCACAGCTCTTCCTGTTCAGCTGACTGCATATAAGAAACACCTCTGCTTGTGTGTATGTGTGTGTGTGTGCGTGCGCACAAGTGTGTATGTGGCTGTGTGCGTGTGTGTATGTCTGTGTGCATGTGTGTGTGTGTGTGTGTGTCTGTGGGTGGGTGTGTGCATGTGCGTGTGTCTATGTGTGTGTGTGTCTGTGTGTGTGTGTGTGTCTGTGTGTCTATGTGTGTGTGCGTGTGTGTGTGGAGCAAGAGGGCGTGGCTATTTAGACTGATGAAACCAAAAGGTGGATGAAACACACAGTGACCTGAGAAATGCAACTGACTGGGACAGAGACTGGGATGGTCTTGTTATTCTAAGTCACAATCCCTCTGTTAGTTTAGTTAACACCACTGATGTTGCTATTCTGTTCTCTGTTCTGTTTTATTCCTCTTTCTTACACTGCAGAGGAGATCGTGAAGGGGAGGAGTCTTAGTTAAGGCTCTTTTTGAGATTTCTGCTCTTATTTTTACCGAATGTGTTTTCTGAAAGTGTTTTCTGAGTGTGTTTCTGGATGTGCTTTCTGAAAGTGTTTTCTGAATGTGTTTTGGATGTGCTTTCTAAAAGTGTTTTCTGAGTGTGTTTCTGGATGTGTTTTCTGAATGTGTTTTCTGAGTGTGTTTTGGGTGTGCTTTCTGGATGTGTTTTCTGAGTGTGTTTTCTGAGTGTATTTCTGAACGTGTTTTCTGAGTGTGTTTTCTGAGTGTATTTCTGGATGTGTTTTCTGAAATTGTTTTCTGAGGGTGTTTCTGGATGTGCTTTCTGGATGTGCTTTCTGAATGTGTTTTCTGAATGTGATTGATACAAACTTAAGAAGCTGTTCTAATGAAGAATATTTATTTTGGGGTGATCTCTGTGAAGTCATGGCATCCTGTGTCTTTTCTTGCCCCCAAATACAAGTAGTTCTAAAGTATTGGCTACCCGGCTGGGAAAGGTCTTAGATGAGTTTATTCATCCTGACCAATCTTACTGTGTTCCTGGGAAGTCAATATTTGACAACACATCATGGGCTCAAGATATATTAGATGGATCCAAAATATTTGGCTTGTATGGCTCATTTCCATAGAACTTGTTTGACGTTTCTCAGGTTTTGGGCCAGAATACAAACCCCAACCCCAAATGTGGGACACATTCTTCCAGGTGGAGGAGTTGACCACCCCCCCCACCCCGTCAGCCAAAAAACGCTATATATATTGTGTATGTGTGTGTGTGTGTGTGTGTGTGTATATATATATATATTGTGTGTGTGTGTATATATATATATTGTGTGTGTGTGTGTGTATATATATTGTGTGTGTGTGTGTGTGTGTGTATATATATATATTGTGTGTGTGTGTGTGTGTGTATATATATATTATCTGCTGAATACCTGTAATAAAGATCTTTTGAAAATGAAATTCTCTTCTCTCTTTCTAAGTTGTCTCTTCTCTCTTTCTAAGTTAGCTCTTCTATCTGACTCTCTTTTTAAGTTAGCTCTTCTCTCTCTCTCTTTCTAAATTAGCTCTTCTATCTGACTCTCTCTAAGTGAACTCGTTCTATCTCTCTCTCTATAAGTGAACTCTTTCTATCTGACTCTCTCTCTCTCTCTCTCTGAATGAACTCATTCTATGTGGCACTCTAAGTGAACTCATTCTATCTCTCTCTCTCTTTCTAACTCAGTCTGTCTCTTTCTAGTGAACTCATTTTATCTCTCTCTTACTCTCCCTAAGTAAACTCATTCTATTTGACTCTATCTGTATCTCTCTCTCTCGCTCTCTCTCAGCAAACTCCTTCTGTCTGACTCACTCTAAGTTGTATCACTCTAATCCATTCTGCAACTTAATAGTAGGTGAACTCATTTTATACTTGAATTACACTAATACTAATATGTGTGCGTGTGTGAGCGCACACTTTTCCTCTCTCCAGGATTATATTTTCCACCTGGAGCCAGGCAAGGAGGATTCTGGGAAGGGGAAGTGCTCGTATGATCCAAAGCTGAATAGTGTGTCTGCTTTGATTAGTAAGTGCCTACTAAGTGTGTGTGTGTGTGTGTGTGTGTGTGTGTGCGGATGCAAGGACGTAGTTTATGGTATGGACTTGGTATGGTAGAGATATATCCAAACCACTTGTCTGAAACCTTAAAATTGTCCCCATCACTTCTGCACATGACTACCCATAAGTTTTATATCGCGATGCGACCACAGTGCGTGTATTGGTTCTCTGAATTACTCAGAGAGTTTTTTTGTCACGCAAATACCATCCACATACCATCTGGTGCTGGTTGCTAGTTGCTATGATAAACAGTTTGCAAGAAAATGAAAATGAAATGAACATTAAATTCAATTCAGTTTACAAGTATTGAGGATGCAGTTCTGCATCATTCAACCATTCAGGTCCCATCCAGGTCCAACCATCCATATCAAAGAGGCTCCAGTCCAAAACTAGTGAACTCCATAGGCAGACCTGTCCATCTGTACAGTAAGGCAATGCAGCAAGAATACCATTTTGAAGGTGATTTTATTCTGTTCCCATAATTAGGCTGACATTATGGAACTGCACCTCCATATAATGCTTGCCATTTCAGTGACTGAAATGCACTGTGCTAATTACTCCTGCACGTTAGTGAGCACAACTCCTGGGTTATTTGTCCTGATAGTTCAGCGAATAATGAATATCAGTGAGTATAGTATAAATATAAAAAGATATTTCTTGCAATATGCCTTCATTAGTGAGAGATGTAAAAGACGTATTTCTGCAGCATGTTATGATGGCAGGTGTGTGGCCTGCACTCCCATATGGAAAAGTCCTTCAGGGGTCCAAAAGGAGGCTGAGTGCATCACATGTGTGTGCATGTCTCATTTCACAGTAGATAAGTGAGTGAAGAGCTCAGTGTGTCGTTGGTCCCCGTCAGACAGCTTGTTTTATGTGTGTTTGTATGTATGTGTGTGTGTGTGTGTGTGTGGTGTTTTCCCTGTCAAACAGCATGCTTTGTATGTGTGTGTGTGTGTTGTGTTTTTCTGTGTCAGAAGGCGTACTTTGTGTGTGTGTCTGTGATGATTTTCCCTGTCAGATGCCATGCTTTAAATGTGTGTGTGTGTGTGTGTGTGTGTGTGCGTGCGTGCGTGTGTGGTGTTTTTCCCTGTCAGATGTCATGCTTTAAGTGTGTGTGTGTGTGTGTGTGTGTCTGGTGTCTTTTAGATGGCGTACTCTATTCGGGTGTGTATGTGGACTTCATGGGGACAGACTCAGCCATTTTCAGCACTCTGGGAACACACACTGCAATGAGAACAGATCAGTATAACTCCAGATGGCTTAATGGTATACAGACTGTGTGTGAGTGTGTGTGTGTATGTGTGTGTGTGTGTGTGTGAGTGAGTGTGTAGCTTTTACACCTTTAAAGTGATTGTTTCATCTAAGACATTTTATTCGAAAAAATAACTTCCATATCAAACCTAAAATCATGCTATTGCACATTATAGTGTAATTAAAATATCTTGAGAGTAAAGCTTTTAGCCATTATTTGGGTAAGCCTAATACTAGCTTGCTAACATTCTCTTCTTCTAACCCTAACCCTAACCCTAACCCTAGCCCTGTAGTTAGCACCTTTGCTAGCTAGTTCTATGTTAATGTAGATGACCAATGGTAAAAGTAACGTCATTTACCTTACCTGGTCGTCCTCATTGCTCCATCATTACATGTTCACATTGTTTGGTATTTCCTGGATGAATATGATTCCCTATTTGGGTCATATTGCTGTTGTAACCACTGTTTGTGAGCAATGAAGTTTTGCCCGAGTAGCAGCCAAACGTTAGCCTTAGCCCATGCCTGGGTTAGGAACAGCAATTTATTAAAGCACACATTTAAGGGAGCTTCGGTTTTCAAGTCTGCCAACTTCTTGTTCATCAGTAAATATGACACCATCACAACATGTGGAGGGGTGTTAACTAGCTATTAGATAAATGAAACACAAGTAGCTATTAACCTTAACCTTTACTCAGCTCTACCATTACCTCTGATTTCACTGGAGTATTTTCATGAGGCCAACATGAGGTTTCGACATGTCACTTGTCATTTAGATAAAAGACCTAGTGCTATTCTGTCGATGCACATTTCTAGATTTAATGAAGACATTTTCAAAAGTAATGAGAGGTCAAGATCACACAGACATCTCCACAAGTCAACGAATCCTCAACGTTAAAGAAGTGCTGATGACAAGAGACACAAACTTTGTGACAATATGAACACTTAGGCATCCAAAGTCGTTGGCACCACAGTAGATGAGTTGGACATTCAAACATATCAGTTGAAGACGAGGAGAAAGGCATCCTGCTTCAGTCGATCCCAGCCTAAACCTTTCACCTGGGCAGTCAGGTCAGTCGGGTCAGTCTGTTTCGGGACAGTTGCTCTGCTGTTTCGAGTTAGAGCAGTTGTTTGCTAACCTTAGCCAGACAGTTATCATGTTCTTAGGGTTCATCTCTAAGCTGATATTTGCATTTATTACACTGATGTGACATCATCACTATTCAAAATCATTATCTGTCTAATGTGATGTTAAACAATTGTCTCTCAAGTTTAGCACAGGGAAATGTATTTTGCAGTTCCCTCTCCTGAAAGTAGAGCCACTTTCTCATTCATGTTGAGGGTTTCAAAATGTGGGCGGCTGGCTTTAAATTGACAAAAACTGGGTTTTCCTTAGTTCTTCATACTTTTCATAGTAGTACCAATAATACTGGTGTGTGTGTGTGTGTTTGAGAGAGAGAGAGAATGTATGTGAGGATACCAATAATACTTCTGTGTGTGTGTGCGTTTGTGTGTGTGTGTGAGAGAGAGATAGAAGTTGTGTGTGTATGTGTGTGTGCGTGTATAGTATATTTATAGAATATCAATAATACTAGTGTGTGTGTGTGTGTGTGTGTGTGTGTGTGTGTGTGCGTGTGTGATTCCAGACCCCAGCTTCATTCACGTGCAGCTGATTCCAGACAGTGCTGAGAGGAACGATGACAAGCTCTACTTTTTCTTCCGAGAGAAAGCCTCTGATATGGGGCAGAGCACCAAGACCCAAGCCAGGATTGGACGCATATGCCTGGTGTGTGTGTGTGTGTCTGTGTGTGTGTGTGTGTGTGTGTTGGTGTGTGTTCTAAAAGAAATCCTCTGAGATGGGACACCTGAGGCTAACACTGTTACCATAGTTAGGGTCCGAGACCTGAGGCAAAGTTCATACTCTGTTAGCATACAGTGGTGGATCTGGATCTGGAAGTGGGTAATAGGTGGGGCGAAGTTAAATCGAGGTGGGACAAAGAAGCCACCCAATGTAAAGGCCCCCTCCCCCCAGGATCCATAGCCTAAGCGTGAGAACAGCGATTGTTCTACTCACGCGCCTAGGATCCGTAGCCTAAGCGTGAGAACAGCGATTGTTCTACTCACACGCCTAGGATCCGTAGCCTAAATACCAGAGACTCGTGGGCTCATGGACTTCCAGAGAGACTTGGGACTTGGGATGGCTGGTTTAGATGTTTCACATCATTTCACTCCGATTCGTATGCATTGCACACTGCGAGTTGCAAGACTAATCAGAGCCCAAAATAATCCGGATTGTAATCTGTGTGACGTTCATAATGGCCTGTGCCTATTTGTGATGAACGCAGCTTCTGATATCACCTTTTATTAAACAGGCTGGAAGGATTTAGGCAGCAAATTATGTTTAGGCAACAAACATGTTTTGGATCCTGTCTGGCCTTGTCTGTGGGAATGGTCGAGTATTGTTTGCTATATCTGTCTGTCCCCACAGCAATAACAAGCCCAGTAAGAGCTCCAAGCGTTCTCCCTTTCCTTTTGCACTGATGTGAGCGTAAAGAGTTCTGCTCCTACTTAAAGTTTAACATACATTTATTTTGTTTTATATAGCCCTCTGTCATGCTGTTAATAAGCAAGTCTCATTTAAAGCCTAATCCAACGCCATGTTACTTGTCTTATTTAAAACCTAATCCAACGTCATGTCACGTGTCTCATTTAAAACCTAATCCAACGTCATGTTACTTGTCTCATTTAAAACCTAATCCAACGTCATGTTACTTGTCTCATTTAAAACCTAATCCAACGTCATGTCACGTGTCTGATTTAAAGCCTAATCCAACGCCATGTTACTTGTCTCATTTAAAGCCTAATCCAACGTCATGTCACGTGTCTCATTTAAAGCCTAATCCAACGTCATGTTACTTGTTTCATTTGAAGCCTAATCCAACGTCATGTCACTTGTCTCATTTAAAGCCTAATCCAACGTCAGGTTACTTGTCTCATTTGAAGCCTAATCCAACGTCATGTTACTTGTCTCATTTAAAGCCTAATCCAACGTCATGTTACTTGTTTCATTTGAAGCCTAATCCAACGTCATGTTACTTGTCTCATTTAAAGCCTAATCCAACGTCATGTTACTTGTCTCATTTAAAGCCTAATCCAACGTCATGTCACATGTCTCATTTAAAGCCTAATCCAACAGCATGTTACTTGTCTCATTGAAAGCCTAATCCAACGTCATGTTACTTGCTATGTCACAGACTGTGATATGATTTCTTTTTCAGCGCACAGACAATGTCCTTGTTCCATAGTTCACCAGAGTACATTGTTACTCTAATTAAATATTAATTAATTTACGTTCAAGTCTAATGTCTGACTGGATGAGCCAGCTGTCTGTATTATCATCTTGTATCTGCGCCTGGTTAGGGCTCAAGCACCTGAGGCTAAGTTCATGCTCTGTTAGCATAGTTAGGGCACCCGCACCAGAGGCTAACACTGTTAGCATAGTTAGGGCCCCAGCACCAGAGGCTAACACTGTTAGCATAGTTAGGGCTCAAGCACCTGAGGCTAAGGTTATACACTGTTAGCATAGTTAGGGCCCCAGCACCAGAGGCTAACACTGTTAGCATAGTTAGGGCCCCAGCACCAGAGGCTAACACTGTTAGCATAGTTAGGGCCCCAGCACCAGAGGCTAACACTGTTAGCATAGTTAGGGCTCAAGCACCTGAGGCTAAGGTTATACACTGTTAGCATAGTTTTGTTGTGTATTCCAAAGCAAAATGCTAATTCAATGTTGAAATCTGGGCACTCAAATAGTGTGTGTGAGTTTCCTTTAGAATGGTCACTGTATTTCCTGGTGATAAATACCTATGTGTGTTGTGTGTGTGTGTGTTTTCTAGAATGATGATGGTGGTCACTGTTGCCTGGTGAATAAATGGAGCACATTCCTCAAGGCTCGGCTCATCTGCTCTGTCGCAGGGGATGATGGGATTGAGACACACTTTGATGAGCTCCGTAAGTGTCCCTCTAAATGTGTGTGTGCGTGTGTGTGTGTGTGTGTGTGTGTGTGTGTGTGTGTGTTACTCCCATGGAATGATCTGTTGTGGTGTAGTCCCTCATTCTGTGTCACTGGTCTTCTTTGGATGTTTTTGCCCATATCAGGTTTTCCACAGAGTCACTCTGCCCTCTGGTGGCTGCAGATAGACATGCAGCCTACAGGCAGCACCAGCTGGTGGAATCAGGCCTCATTTCTATGAATGTATAGAGACAGACAGATGGGCGCCTCCTCGGTTGGGAAATGAAATCACGGATTGGGCATAATCCTTCGTTATGTCAACTTGTGGTATTGCAGGATAATCTGATATTATGATTTGGGTACTCTTAATCTTAATCTCATGTATATCTTTTTTTCATTCTTTCTGCTTTCCCTCTCTCCCTGTTCCCCTTATCCCCCTTCACTGAAGTTTCAGGACCATTTAAACTAGCTGTACACTGTGTGTAATATAGTACATTGAAAAACAATATCTATTTAAGTGTCCATAAGGACAGTAGCCCAGTGCAGTAAAGGGATGGGGGCAAATGATCTACTAAAGCATGTAGCTGTAGGAGTGTGTGAGTTTGGGGTGTGTTTGCTCGTGTGTGGATGTAAATGTCTTGTGTGTCTGGTCCCAGTCTGTCATATGGATGTCTAGGTGGGGGTATGTCCTTCTTGTTCATGTGTTCTGTTTTCTGTCAAAGCTGTCATATCAGTCCAAAACTTGGCTAATGTTGTTTCCCCTCTTTGACCAAGTGTGGATAGAAATCATATTAAAACAAGTTGAAGTAAACTTACTGTTATAACATAGAATGTTAAAGGGATCAAGGATGTGGTGAACTAACAAAAACATCTGCAGCACTGGAAAAAACTGTCATCAGATCAGTTTCATCTCAAACCTGGGCAGATGAAATGTCTGAGAAAGCATTGGGCAGAGGAGGCATTTGAGTAAACTTAGCTCTAAAAGTGGAGACGTAGTCCATACCATGGAGCTTAATCTCAAAAGAATCAGACTCAGACGGCAGATTTTTGATAGTAAAGTGTGAAGCTTTAGTGAAAGATACACACTAATCAACATATACTCCCAGCCCTCATCTAATATGAATTTCCTTAGAAGCATCCAAAACCTAATTAATTATATCTCGGAAGGGATAATTATACTTGCTGGTGATCTAAGCCAAGTTTTCACAGTGCAGTGCAGTGACAGTTTTAAAATGAAGATAAGAGTCGTAGTGCCTAAAGAGCATCTGAACTTTGTCTCTGCAAATGAGCTGGTGGACGTGTGGAGATTATTGTACTCTAGCAGCAAGACTTTGAATTTTGTTTCACACAACTCTGGCAAGCCATAGGTTCACATAATATGGGATTCATTTCAAGCATACATCCGAGGGATTAACATTTCCTTTTTCTCTAAGAAAAAAATGAATTGGATAAACTCATGAAGGAATTAGAAACAGCTTTAAACGAATTGGAACAACTGCATAAGAATACTGGCGTTAAAAAAGACTTCAGGGACGACCAGCTACTCCTGGGGACAATGCAGGTGCAACTCTAATAAATTAAGGTTTGTATCCTCAAATAAAACAGGAAGCAATTATCCTCTTTCGTTGAAAAAATGTGAAAAAAGCAGAATATTGTACTTAGAGATTCAGTAACCAATGCATCTATAAGAGATAATACATTTAGAAAGCAACAGTTTTCCTCCTTCCAGGAAGATTCTTATTCACCTCTGAAGGTAATGATCAAAAGGAGTATTTGACAGCAGTTGCTATTAAATGCTTAGCAGGGAACCAAAAACATGAATTGGCCAGAGAGAAGTTTCTGAAATGGAAATCGAAGAAGCAATGGATAATTTCCCCAAAGGAAAAGCACCAGGTATGGACAGCTACCAACTGAGTTTTATTCAGCGTTCTGGACACAAATAAAACACTTTTTCTTGAGGTTTTAAAACATGCTAATATAAATGAAATATTATCCCTATCGATTTATCAAACTATCATAAATGTATTCCCAAAATCTGGTGGGGAGTATAATAAGCCCTCCACTTTTAGACCAAGAAGTTTGATAAATTGTGATAAAATAATTGCAAAGGTGTTAAATAACAGCGTAGCCAAAGTTTCATAATCAGAGATTTTTTACAGAAGAGAAACATAAAAACTAATGTCAGAATGTGCATATCCTTAACACAGTTTGCTAAAAAAGAAAATGTTGATTTAACGTTAATGGCATTAGATGCAGAAAAGGCATCTGAGCAGTTTGAATGGAGTTACTGTATGAGCCTCTGGATGCATATAATTTCCCAAGGAAATAATACTAATAATACAAATGATTTATAAATAGTCACCCACTGCTAATGTGTACTCTAATAGGACTTATAAACTATTTATAAATCACCCACTGCTAATGTGTACTCTAATAGGACTTATAAACTATTTATAAATCACCCACTGCTAATGTGTACTCTAATAGGACTTATAAACTATTTATAAATCACCCACTGCTAATGTGTACTCTATTGGGACTCATCAGAGGCTGTTTGTCACCTACTGCTAATGTGTCCTCTAATGTTGTCTTATCAGAGGCTGTGTAGCCTATGAAACATTATGACTACATTAATGTAGAGGATGTGAAGCACTATGACTACATTACATTAATGTAGAGGATGTGAAGCACTATGACTACATTACATTAATGTAGAGGATGTGAAGCACTATGACTACATTACATTAATGTAGAGGATGTGAAGCACTATGACTAGACTGAGAGATAATGCTGATCAAACACACAGATGTGTGTCTTCTCTGGTGAGGTTCAGAGATAATGCTGATCAAACACACAGATGTGTGTCTTCTCTGGTGAGGTTCAGAGATAATGCTGATCAAACACACAGATGTGTGTCTTCTCTGGTGAGGTTCAGAGATAATGTTGATTAAACACACGTGTGCCTCCTCTGGTGAGGAAAGGGCACTGTGTGTATTCATCTTTATGGGATCTCTTTGTTGTCTGTATATATTTTAGCTCTGTGTGTGTGTGTGTGTGTGTGTGTGTGTGTGTGTGTGTGTGTGTGTGTGTGTGTGCGTGTGTGTGTGTGTGTTTCTGTGGTTCTGTAGTGTAGTCTCACTGCAGAATGTTTCTGTTTTTAGGAGATGTGTACGTCCAGCCTACCCATGACTCCAAAAACCCTGTCATCTACGCAGTCTTTTCCGTGTCTGGGTGAGCACACACACACACACACACATGCACACACACAAACATATATATGCATATGTGCACACACACACATGCACACACACAAACATATATATGCATATGTGCACACACACACATGCACACACACAAACATATATATGCATATGTGCACACACACACATGCACACACACAAACATAATAGCAATTGCACACACACACATGCACACACACAAACATATATATGCATATGTGCACACACACACATGCACACACACAAACATATATATGCATATGTGCACACACACATGCACACACACAAACATGCACATTTACCAAATAGATAACTAGAAAACTAGTAGGATTCTCTCTAGGATTGTATACAGGCCCTCAGGCCTTTTCTCTCAAATTCAAATTCAAATTTGCTTTTTTGGTATGGCAAATTACACACTCTCTTTTACCTCTCCCTTCTGTCTATCTCTGGCCCTTTTTCTCTGTCTCTCTCTCTCTCATCTCTATCCCTCTCTCCCCAGCTCTGTGTTCAAGGGTTCGGCGGTGTGTGTTTACTCCATGGCTGACATCCGCATGGTCTTCAATGGCCCCTTCGCCCACAAGGAGGGACCCAACTACCAGTGGATGCCCTACACAGGCAAAATCCCCTACCCACGCCCTGGCACGGTGAGACACACACACACACACACACACACACACACACACACACACACACACACACACACACACTACCAGTGCTGGAAGAAATACTGGAACTCAGTACTTAAGTGAAAGTCTAAATAACCAGCAAAATACACTCAAGTAGAAGTAGAACTACAACATCAACAAATCCTACTTTACTTAAGTACTTGCTTTTAATGTACTCAAAGTACCGAAAGTAAAGTCCTGGTGCAAATGATTTCATGGTCTATATTTCAATCCAAAGAAACAGGTCTATAGAATAACTCCCATATGAAATTGCACAAAACCCCTAAATCTTCCATGGAAATGCTGATAAGCAAAACTGCTTCCTGAAGGAAAAAGACAAAACGTCTAATTCTGATTCAGATGTTTCAATGACAGAATATATTTGTCCCCTTGCATACAGTCAATACTGTACATTTTCGAACAACTTGTCCATCTCCTTACTAACGTTGGATAGGCTGGTCAGAGAGATCATGGCTCGTTCTACCATGGACTGCTCCGTCGCATCCAAATGCTCCATCTCCATCCTCATAATTGTTGACAGTAGTTTGCAGTTGCAGCAGTGATAGCCAGTGCAGGTGGCACACACACACACACACACACTGAACGCCGTTCTGTTCCCCAGTGTCCCAAGTCGGCGCCAGACACAAATTCAGTGACGGATTTAAGTGCTCTGGGGGGCATCGCTTTTTATTTATTTCATTTAACTATTCCTGCGATTATACTTAATAAAGCGTGTGAAATTAGTGATAGCGACGCATCTGTGTCACGCATCATTATCTGTAGGCCTAGTTTATCTGGAGGCAAACTAACATGGTCTACTTCATATATCCTCTTTCAGTAGGATCCACCTTTTAAAACTGTTTGCCTGCTGGGGAAATCTGCTCAGACTATGTCCCACACACCAGGCCAGCTGTGCGCTTTCAATGACAGATGGTGTTTTCTGAGTAAGCACATATGCTTAATAAAAGATGTACAAGAAAAATGCCACATGAAAGATGTAAAGAAACTAAAACTAGATCTGATAATGACACTGTAGTCTATTTTCAGGTTAGCGTGCAACTTTTATGCCTTCAAGAGAATGCTCTGTATTTTTGTCTGAGGCAGCGTTGACGCTCAGCAGATGTTATCAACACAAACCCCAGTTAGGCCATTTTGATGTTGTGCTGCATTATTTTTGAGATTTTATTTTTTATGGCAAAAACCCACTCATGTCTGAATACGTTTTTCCTTCGAGATTTCGTGCTCATTTGGGATTTAACTTGCATTTGAGCTACAAGATTAATTTCTCAAACTCTGGACTCAAAGGACTGGTGGATCATTGAATTCTTATAGCTAGTAGGTTTTTTATGTTTTCCACAGTTTATCAAGCATTGGAAACTGGGTTTGGATTAAAAGTTGAAATCTTAGTGATCTAAATTTAACATCTTTTCTTATGTCATTTCACTACATCTGACGGCATTTAATACTGATCACAGAGCAGGCTACATCCAACATGATTTCATGCTGATCACGGAGTAGGCTACATCCAACATGATTTCATACTGATCACAGAGCAGGCTAGATCTGATAGCATTTAATACTTATCACGGAGCAGGCCTGTGTGGAGGGATGAAGGGTAGGGAGGGCATGGTATCCGTGAGCCTGCCCGGACACACACACACACACACACACACACACACTCACACACACACACTGAGCACTGCTCTGTTCTCCAGTGTCCCGGGGGCACGTTCACACCCAACCTGAAGACCACTAAGGACTACCCTGATGAGGTCATCAACTTCATGCGCACCCATCCAGCCATGTTCAACGCTGTGTCCCCCACACACCGGCGCCCTCTAGTGCTGCGCACCAATGTGGACTACCAGTTCACCACCATCGCTGTGGATCAGGTGACCGCTGCAGACGGGACCTATGAGGTGCTCTTCTTAGGAACAGGTCAGCACACACACACACACATACACACACACAAATACACACACACTATGGTGATACATTAGTGCCATTATTTATGCGAGTGAATAATATCAGAATATTGTCCCTCAATATTATGTCATAGTCAGGCCATGAATGATTGTCTATAGTTCTGGCTGGACAACGTAATGGCTGCTAGATACAATGTTAAAGTCCGAGAGTGAGGTGGGTCATGGGATAACATTGGGTAGAGTCCATTGGGTAGAGTCAGTGGCAGGGCCTCTGGATTGGATGGAGTCAGACCTGGCAGGGTTGCACCAGACCTGGATGGTCAAGCGGTCAGGGCCAGAGGCGGCTCTCAGACAAAATGATTGTGGCGCATGCAGGCAGAGGAAGCAACACACATCCTCACCTTCACATTAGCTGGTGCGGGCCAAATAGAACCATCTGGAACCAATGCATTTGACCATGATGTACCTCTGCATCAGGACAGCCAAAGAGGCCTTGCCAGGGGTAACTACCTACTGGACTCCCCAGAGAGTTAAAGTGCAGCCTTGACAGACCATCTGGGAGGAAGTAACTGATGTCAAGCCCCGCCCTCTATCACCATGTCACTGTCAGACCCGCAGCAGAACATCGGCCAACTCAGGCATCTTCTCCCCTTTCTGATGTTGGATATTAGAGGCTTACAGCTTTGTCTTGAAAATGAAATCTAGTTTCATAATAGAAATATTTCTTTGAGGACCCACTACTGGTCTACTACTGGCCTACTACTGGCCTACTACTGGCCTACTACAGGTCTACTACTGGTCTACTACAGGTCTACTACTGGTCTACTACTGGCCTACTACTGGCCTACTGCTGGCCTTCTACTGGTCTTCTACTGGCCTACTACTGGCCTAATACTGGTCTACTACTGGTCTACTACTGGCCTACTACTGGTCTACTACTGGCCTACTACTGGTCTACTACTGGTCTACTACTGGCCTACTACTGGTCTACTACTCCTGGTACTCCTATGGTGAGTTGGTGAAGTGCCGATGTCTGTCCTAGCCATGATACGTTGAACGACCGTCCAGTAAGATAGGACTTGAACCAGGAGTGCGCTGTGCCATCAATGCCAATGTTGGTCAGCTTGTCCAGTAGGATGCTGTGGTTGACCGTGTCAAATGCTGCCGATAGGTCCAGCAGGATGAGCACTGAGGATTGACCTGCCGCTCTGGCCTCTTTTAATGCTTCCGTCACAGACAGAAGCGCCGTTTCAGTGGAGTGGCCATTTCTGAAACCGGATTGGTTGGAGTCAAGGAGGTTGTTCTGAGTGAGAAATCCTGTGACCTGTTTAAAGACAGCTCGTTCAATGGCTTTGGAAAGGAAGGGAAGAAGAGAGACAGGCCGGTAGTTCTCCACTTGAGTGGGAGCAAGGGATGTTTTTTTGAGCAGCGGTGTTACCTGGGCTTGTTTGAAGGCAGTGGGAAATGTACCCCTAGTTAGTGAAGCATTGGCCACATGTGTGGCTGCTGTCACAATGGTGGGGGTTATGGGCTGAAGAAGGGTTGTTGGGATAGGGTCCAGAGGACGAGAGGTAGGCCGGCTGTCTGTGAGAAGCTTAGACACCTCTGCCTCGGAGAGAGGAGTGAAAGAAGAAAAGGAAGCAGTTGGTTTAGAGAGGCTAGGAGAAGGAACCTCTGTAGATTGGTTTGAAAACTGACTACTAATAGCTGCAACTTTGTTAGTGAAGAATGCAGCAAAAGTGTCAGCTGTGAGGTTAGTTGGAGGAGGTGGAGGAGGTGGGTTTAGTAAAGATTTAAAGGTGGAAAAGAGTTTCTTGGTGTTCGTGGCGTTGTTAATCTTGTCGCGATAGAAAGCCTTTTTCGCAGCAGTGACACTGGATGAGAAGGAAGATAGTAGTACTTGGAATTATGTTAGATCGGCCGAATTCTTAGTTTTGTGCCATTTCCTCTCAGCAGCTCTGAGGTTAGTGCGCATTGACCGAAGTGCGTTATTAAGCCACGCATGAGACTGAGTGGGTCGTGCGGGTCTGGTAGACAGAAGGCACACACGATCCAAGCAGGATCTCAGCGTAGAACAGAGTGACTCTGTGGCATCATCAACCTCAAAAGAAGAGAAACTTCTAGACGGTGGTAGAGCAGACGCCACCAAGGAGGAAAAGTGAGTAGGAGATAGATTCCGGCGATTGCGATGGACAGAGACAGTGGGAGTAGGAGCAGATGGTTGACAGAGGGAAACCTTGAACTGAATAAAGTAATGGTCAGACAGATGAAGAGGAGTAACTGTCTGTGAAGTAGCATCGCACTTCCTGGTGAAAATGAGATCAAGTTCCTTACCGGCTTTGTGAGTCGGAGGGCGATAGATAACACACAGATATATTTTGACCGGTGCAGTTACCAAGATGGCATGGTATTTAAAGGAGCTGTATGTGACAGACGGTACCAGTTGAGTATATTTCCATTTGTCTGATATTAACAGCCCCGTACCACCCCCTCTCCTGGATGGGCGTGAGGTGTGGAAAAAAGCATAGTTGGTGGAGAGTGCAGCAGGAGTGGCAGTGTTTTCTGGTTTGATCCAGAACTCGGCTGGATGTCCAGAGAAAGATGGTTCGCATTAGCTGAAATGAAGTCTGCTTTGTTCACTGCAGACTGACAGTTCCACAAACCTACGGTGAAGGAGTTGTTCGTGGATGATGAGACATGATGTCTAGAGCGGAGGTTTGCAAGGATCCGTTTCCTTTTGCGGAAGCGGAATCTGCGCCGACTGAAGACAACTGGAATGGAGTAGAGACACATTGTGGCAAGATGAAGGTTGCATAGAAGATTAAGTTACAGAGAATAGGACATGGTGATTTGTTAGTTAGGTCGGTGTCCTTGCTCGGTGGACACGCGCAGGTAGACACGCTCGTCTTTACCCAGTCAGTCTTAGACACGTGCAGGTAGACACGCTCGTCTTTACCCAGTCAGTCTTAGACACGTGCAGGTAGACACGCTCGTCTTTACCCAGTCAGTCTTCACACAAGGAGGGCTGAACAAAAGGGCTGACGCTTCAGTGTCACTCCTGCTATTAGAAACAATGATTGACTGCACCCGGCTGAGACCGCCCACCAAGAGTCAGACAGAAACAATAGGCCTGATAGGAGTGGCCAACGACCAAT
>PYXC01002557.1:0-55000 GCA_015244755.2 Tenualosa ilisha | reverse complement strand
TGTGAAACATGGCAATCCGATCCAGCAATGCCGCGGATACAACTCTAACAGTAAGCCCAGCATCTTGTTGAGTCTAGTTGGCTAACCCAAGTCAAGGGTCAAGGTTCTGATCAGCAATCTGATTGGTCTGTTGGGTGTGGCTCTGCTCTTTTCAGCAAATAAGAACGCAGTGGAGGTGGAGCAGTATGCTGTGGAGGGCAGTAGCACATTCCTCGAGTGCCACGCCCGCTCCCCGCAAGCCACCGTCAGGTGGCATCATCACCGTGACAACAGTGACCGTAAGAAAGAGGTGAGACACACGCACACACACTCACACACACACACACTCCAGATCTAGCTCAAACTATGAGGATTTTCCCCGCTTTGTTCTACTAGTTTATGTTAGCTAGCTTGTGTTAGCTAACATGCTAATGCCTCACTTCACTTGATTCCCTGCCCCTCTCTTGCTTTGTCTCTTTCTGCCCCCCATGGCCGGTGTGCCAGGTGCGATCTGATGGTCGAGTCATGCGTCTGGACGAGGGCTTGCTGCTGCGCTCTCTCCAGTCCTCAGACTCGGGGCTGTACGTGTGCAGTGCCACGGAGAAGGGCTTCAAGCATGTGCTGGCGCGCTTGCAGCTAGTGGTGCTGGCTACTGAGGCAGTGAGCGCCGCCCTGGTGGCCAGTGGTCAGAGTGCGCCCCCTCTGCAGACCAGCGCCAGCCAGTACCAGGACTTGCTGACCATTCTGAGCCAGCCGGAGATGGGTCTCATCAACCAGTACTGCCAGGACTACTGGTCGCTAGGAGACAGGCTGCAGGGCGGGGCCAGAGCCAATCTGAAAGAGCAGAGGAAGCCCAGAAGCCGCCGACATCACGGGGGGAGTGGCCTCACCACCACACATAGACAGGGGGAGGAGTCATATTGTCACCTAGGTGACTGGGGGAGGAGTTACACCAGAGGAGGAGTCTAATAATCATCACTGTGGCAATGGGGAGTGGTTATAACCACTGGGGGAGGGGCTACACTATCACCACCCACATCATAACCCTGGATTGGCTGAACCCCATGATGGACGTCAGACAGGCAATTAAATGTAGTCTTGAGACGCTAAGCAGGAAGAGACTGAAGTTATTAAAACAAACAACAAACGTGTTCCCCATCAAAACAAACCACATGGAACTCCACTCAGTGCTCCCATCCTCTGTGTTTACTGGATGCCTGGACAAACAGACTCATCTGATGAGATGTTCTCTATTGCAGTAGAGATGCTGCTTGTGCGTGTAGTTGTCACATGGTCAAGTATTGCTGTTGTTTTGATCCCTGTAGTAAGAATTTTCAGTTTCATCGTATTTTATATAAATTGTCTGTTGAGGTAAACTCTTGTACAGTGAATAAACATGAAACAAGACAGTTTAGGGAAGCAGATTTAGTAGACGGAAAAGCTGTTTCTCAGAAGACTAGGGTCTGGAAAACGTTGTCAGAAGTCTGTTCTGGAAGCATGGACCCCTTAAACCTGCCCAAACTCTAGCAAGGGCATGAGTGTGGGACACACCAGCTCTGATGGGCCTTTATTTTGCTGCCATTCTTCTCAATACAACCCTGCACAGCAGTCTGCAAACCACCACCTGGTCAGTGAACTTAGCTTCATTTCTGGTACTCAAGAAGATCCATATTGACGCCCCTAAACTTTTAGGAACTTAAACTGTCTGTAAGGGTGGACACTGAAACTTGGACAATTAGATCCTTTATGTATTGACCGCTGGTCAGTTATGCAGTCGGTCTCACAGTAAACCCACACTCTCCTCCATGGAAGTTATGGAGGGTTCGGTTAACGTGTCCGATTACGTTAGTCTATAGAATTCTTGAATGTTGAACTCAGTGAAGCAACACCATAGATTCCCCATAATAGACTCCTCAAGGGCCCTTCATAGGTTCCCCACAGTAGACTCCTCAAGGGCCCTTCATAGGTTCCCCACAGTAGACTCCTCTAGGAATCTTCCCCACAGTACACTTTTCTAGGGCCTTCCTTGTAGATGCTGATTGTTCCAAGAGGCTTGTGCTTTTCTGGTACTTATATTATCAAGGCACCTAACTGTGGAGGAAGCCACGTGTGTGATAGCCCATGACACTGTTCTTTGTGGGTGTGCGTGTGTGTGTGTGTGTGGGGGGGGGGTTATCTGTTTGAATGTGTGTGTGTGTGTGTGTGTGTGGACAACTCTGCTCCAATGCAGTGAGCTGCTGTATTAAATATGAACCAAATTACTGTGAGGTTCTCTTTGTTTGTGCATGACTATGTGTTTGTATTGTGGCTCTTGTATTTGTTGGCTTGTATGTAATGTATGTGAAGTGTTAATTTGGCCTTTCCTGGCCTGACTACACCTTCAAAAAGAAGTGTACAGATGTACAGGTGTCATTTCTCAGTCCCTCCAAGATTTTGCAACCTTGCAATTTCACAAACTGATACGGATACAAGGATTAGCCATGATGGAAGATGGTTTCTCTTTGCATCACAAGGATTAGCCATGATGGAAGATGGTTTCTCTTTGCATCGCCACAGTTGAGAGGCTGTTGAATTCCTTTGGAAAATCTAGTTGCTTATGGCAACAGCAAACCCTTGCAAGATCCTGGAGGCCCCAATTTAGCCTTTTCTGCTACTCCTTTTAGGTTGTCCAGATGTTGCTTTTATGTAGTCCAGATGTTGCCTTTAGGGCGTCCCTTGACTGTTAACTGTTTAGATTCTTTCCTTTTGCTGTTTGTAAACAAATCTTAATGTGATGACTGATGTAAACACCATCTTGGTTACTGTTGCTGCCTAATAAATGAAAGCTCTATATTTTATTACTATTATGGGCTGTGCTGTAGTTTGCTGCTTGAGAATCTCCACAGATTGAGAATACCACTCCATTTCCAAGTATGTGGATAAAATCTAAATGTTCATTCTGGGCTATGGCTACATGTTTTAACATACATTATATATCTTTAAATGTTGGATGTAATGTGGTTGAATAATTATTCTGCGCAGGGCTTTTGAAAGCATATATTTAGCATGATCTGACAGGCATCCTGTATCATTATGGTCAGGTTATTCTAGTTCCAAATTCAAGAGTGTTTCTGACCCTATGATGTTATTATGTTAATCTTGCCATGTTCCATAAACTCCAAAGAACTGGATTTCTGAAGTATGAAATGCAGATCAGGTAGCACATGGCCAACTGAGAAAAAGCCCTGGACTTCACACAGCTGCATACCCATGCATGACAGGACAACCTTTCAACAAAATGTATTCATTTGGCAATTCCAAGTTGCTAAAGCTTTAGTCACTCTAAATAACACACACACATATATATATATATATATATATATATATTATATATATATATATGTATCTGTATGTGTAAAGGTCATTTATATCAATAATGAATTGTTTTAGTTGATTCAAAAATACTTCCCATAGTGTGCTCTGTGGGTGCACTGGTGCTCAGGGGCCTACGGCATCATGCCATAAACCAGGGGACCAGGGCCCGAGTCCGACCCTAAGTCACTTCCTGATCTCTCTCCCACTCATTTCCTGTTACTCTCTGCTGTACTGTTTTTAAGAGGATTGTTTCAAAAAACAAAAAACAAAAAAGCAAAAAATTTCCACCATTTTAAGTTCATATATCAGCTTGATAGTCACTTCAGTGATCACATGGCTCATTACGGAGTGAATGAAGCCTCTCTGGGGCCCTGCTGCCTCTTCAGCTCCAGCACTTGCAATGTCATGGAGTCGCCTGATATCAAATGAAACTGAAACAGAGTGAAACTACAATGGTCACATGTCAGATTATTACTGTGTGTGTGTACTGTGTCTAGATGTGTGTGTTAGTATTATAATCGTGTGTATTATTGAATGTGTGTATTACCATGTCAGTCAATAGAACTCGTCGAAAATGATCATTGCTGGTTCCTATTCTTTGGTTTGCAAACAAATCCATGTGTACTGGTGTGAAATTACAATGTTGTTATTAGTTAGGAGACTGTAAGGGGATCTCTGTAGGTAATGTGACATTTTTATATGCCAGTGCTCCCCTTTGACCTCTCAAACCCCCTGGACTTCCTGTCCGCCACTCAATAACCACAGAAATCAGTCAGCCCATTCAGGAGATCCCCTTTACTCTCATCAAACATGACGATCAGCAGCAAGGGAGCGTCTAACAGGAATGTGTGTGTGAGAGAGCGACTAACAGAAGTGTGTGTGTGAGGGAGGAAGCATCTACTGGGAGTGTGTGTGAATGTGTGTGTGTGTGTGTGTGGGCCTTCCAGGAGTGTGTGTGTGTGTGTGTGTGTGTGTGTGTGTGTGTGTGTGTGAGGGAGGGTCTAACAGGAGTGTGTGTACGTGGGAGGGAGCATCTGCAGGGAGTGTGTGTGTGTGTGGTGCATGTGTGTGTGTGAGGGAGGGTCTAGCACAAGTGTGTGTGTGTGTGTGTGTGTGTGTGTGTGTGTGTCAGCGGCGGGGTGCATGTAACAGGAGTGTGTGTGTGTGAGGGAGGGTCTAACAGGAGTGTGTGTGTGGGAGAGGGAGGGTCTACTGGGAGTGTGTGTATGGGGGTGCACAGAAGTGTATGTGCTGGGAAAGAGAGGGCCTAACACGAGTGTGTGTGCGAGTGTGAGGGAGCATTTAACAGGAGTGTGTGTATGTGTGTGTGTATGGGAGGGTTAACAGGAGTGTGTGTGTGTGTGTGGGAGGGTCTAACAGGAGTGTGTGTGAGGGTCTAACAGGAGTGTGTGTGTGTGCGTGTGTGTGTGGTTGGGGGGAAGGAGGGTCTAACAGGAGTATGTGGGGGAGGGACTGTGTGTGTGGGTGGGAGCATCTACCAGGAGTGTGTGTGTGTGTGTGTGTGTCTAACACAAGTGTGTGTGAGGGAGTGTCTAACCAGACTATGTGTGTCTGTGTGTGTGTATATAAGGGAGCGTCTAACAAAAGTGTGTGTGAGGGAGTGTCTAACCGGACTATGTGTGTGTGTGTGTGTGTGTGTGTGTATATATGAGGGAGCGACTAACGAAAGTGTGTGTGAGGGAGGTGTGCTTGGGAAGAGAGGGTCTAACAGGAGTGTGTGTGTGTGTGCAAGGGAGGGAGGGTAACAGGTGTGTGTGTGTATGTGTGTGAGAGAGAGTGTGTGCACTACAGCCATACACAGTGGGGAGAGGAGAGGACTCTGGTCTTAAAGGATCAGTATTACAAAAGCATTGCTATGAGTTTTTACACAGTATTGCACACAGTCTTTTCTACAAATAGGAGTTCTGTAAAAATCTTTTTAAATTATAGTGCCTTTCCTTAAAACAACCACTTTTTCAATTACAGGGTTAGTGTTAACCTTTCTACCAGGCCATGATATGCATCTGAGCTGACAGAAACAGAGTTTAAATTTTTGTAAAATCCCTGACATTTACAGATATCTCAACATTAACACAGTGCAGTAAATGTCAATGAACAATATCATCACCTCTTTAGAGAAAGAGTTGTGCAGATGTGTGTTGAACACTGGGAGATGTGTGTCGCTGGGGATGGGGGTCACTATATTTGCGCCTTACCTCAACCAGAGAGAGGATCTGGTTCTTAATACACACACACACACACACACACACACACTTAGCCAGTACAGAGCACATATGCATCACTGTATTGCTCAACTGGTGATGGGGTCCTGCGCCCCTAGTGGCTGCTAACAGGGCAGGGAGGATATCTAGGGTGTGACAGCATTTCAAACATCACAAAACATGCTACATACAACAGGGACAGTCCATCACAAATCAATTTAAAGAAGAAATCTGGCATGAAATAGACCAATAGTATATTGAAACATAATAAAAGTTTGAATGTATGTTGGGTGGAGTTTATTTCATTACATCATGTCCTCTGTACTAGACTGCAATTAGTCTGTTTGCAGAAGGCTGAGAATGCTACAGTTACAGGCATGATACTACGTGATAAATCACTCTTTTTAAACCATAAACAAGGCTCAAAGTAGGCCCCACACGTCGTTGGTACTATACTGAGGATACTAACATTTAAAAGCATAACAGGCAAGACTGATTCTTTATCTCCGGAGCTCCCCCTATAGTCGCCGATTTCAAAATTAAAAATAGCAACAACATTGTAGATTCTCACAAATCCATGTGAATTTACTCGCAAACCAAGGAAAAAGAACCAGCGATGATCATTTTAGTGCGTTTTGTTGACTGACAAGCCGGTAATAAATGCAAATTTGGTTTCATCCAGTTTCAGTGTTGTTTCCCCCGGTAGGTGTTTCAGATCCTGCAAGTGTAGTTAATGCAGAATCTACACTAGAGGCCGCTGAGAGAGCCTTCATTCACCCCGTAATGAGCCATTTAACTATCAAAGTAACAACGAAGCAGGTAAATTAACCTAAAAACGTTGCCTAGTGTGCCTTTAAAACGAGGCTTTGAGAACTTTGTAAATGTACAGATAGTTTGTTAAAGACAGTTTAAACAGACACTACCTTGACTTCTTTAGTAGGGGGACCTGATTGCTAGGATGTGGATACACCGGCAAAATATGTCTTTTACGTTTGGTTGACATGGGCTGCAACAACATGCTGAAGATTCTGACAGCCTACCAGCTGCCATGGCCTTCCTGATCTGGACTGTTGATGAGAGTTGTCTGCACTGACGAGAAACTTCACATTGGACATAGAGACTGTTTGTAACATCCCTGTGTGACCGTTCTGCCATTACCAACGTGCCTCTGAACTGTCAGACATCTAATGAAAGTAGCCTAGCCTAGCTTATGCCAAACAGCTTGGATAACAGCTCTGTTGTTAGCTGACAACTTGAAATCTAAACAGCTTTCAGCCTGCCTGGAAAACAACATAGCAACATGAAGTCACCCTACTGGAAAATCAAGGTACTGTCTGCTTAAACAGTCTTAATAATCTGTACACTTACAGAGTTCTTAGTGCCTCGTTTTGGGGTGTGGGGCAACTTTGAGCCTTTTTATGGTTTAAAAAGTGTGATTTATGGCACCAGGTCTCATGCCCCAGTTTAGTCTCATGCCCCTAACACAGTTCTGAGCCAAATACAGACTAAATGCAGTTTAGTCTCATGCCCCTAACACAGTTCTGAGCCAAATACAGACTAAATGCAGTTTAGTCTCATGCCCCTAACACAGTTCTGAGCCAAATATAGACTAAATGCAGTTTAGTCTCATGCCCTAACACAGTTCTGAGCCAAATACAATAAATGCAGTATCTCATGCCCTAACACAGTTCTGAGCCAAATATAGACTAAATGCAGTTTAGTCTCATGCCCCTAACACAGTTCTGAGCCAAATATAGACTAAATGCAGTTTAGTCTCATGCCCCTAACACAGTTCTGAGCCAAATATAGACTAAATGCAGTTTAGTCTCATGCCCCTAACACAGTTCTGAGCCAAATATAGACTAAATGCAGTTTAGTCTCATGCCCCTAACACAGTTCTGAGCCAAATACAGACTAAATGCAGTTTAGTCTCATGCCCCTAACACAGTTCTGAGCCAAATATAGACTAAATGCAGTTTAGTCTCATGCCCCTAACACAGTTCTGAGCCAAATATAGACTAAATGCAGTTTAGTCTCATGCCCCTAACACAGTTCTGAGCCAAATACAGACTAAATGCAGTTTAGTAAAGAAGGCATGACATCATGAACAAAACTCTCCCAACGTACTTTCAAACTTTTTATGTTTCAAAATACTATTGGTCCATTTCACACCGGATTTCTCCTTTAAGTGTACAGAATATGCACGTAATATGTAGATGGATATGTTTGATATGTACCTTATTATTTACTTGAGTATTCTTACATGAATATCGCCACATACCCTCAGTTTCTAATAGCTGCCAAACATTTGACTCATGAGGCACAGTCTAAGATGTGAGTTTGGACATGGTGATTGCACAGCCAATCAAACAATATCCCTCACCTCTATGCTCATGAAATACTCATGCTGATTGGCTAGGACTGAGGAACTATATTTGTCTCAAATTTACAAAACCAGGACCATTTCTAGCGTATAACATGAAACACAGATTAGGATGGGGGACTGATGATTATGATGTCACTGAGTCTGTGGTCAAGTCAGTCAGGGCAGTCTGCTGACAAGTCTCTTAGAGAAACAAGGGCATTTACAGACGGCCAAGATGGCTATAAACCAGGAGACTGGGTAATCTGCTTAGTTTCCCCCACCTCTGATGTGTATAATGCTGCTCACTCTAGCCACAATGCAATAGCACCAAGGCAAACACAGAGGGACCAAGATATGCATGTTAGAAGGGCAAGGGGCAAGAGCTATTTAAACAAACTTTACAAGTGGCCTCTTCACTTCACACATGGAAAATCTACACCATTCTGTTGTCAGTCATCGCTTAGAGATGGGCGACTAACTATTGATCTGAATGGGTTAGCGCACTACTATTAGTAAGCAGAGCTATTCCCCAACAGACTGATGCAAATTAGCATCAGTAAGCTGAAATATTCCCCTACAGAGTTAGCACTCTAGCACCAGTAAGCATAACTATACCCCTACAGCGTTAGCACACTAGCATTATAGTTATTCCCTTACAGAGTTAGCACACTAGAATTAGAGCTTTTAACCTACTGATTTAGCAAACTAGCATCAAAAAGCACAGCTATCCTCTTTGTGCACTAGCATCTGTGAATTAGCATAAATATTAAGGTTTAAAGTTACCTCACTGGAGATAAGTGCATATGTAACCTGCTGGATTAGTGTACTAGTGAGTTACAGTATTATGGTTAGCATATCAGCATTAGTGAATTAGTTAAGCAGAGATAATGAGTGTCAGTAGGTCTAGTATTCACCTTCAGGTAACATGCTAATATCAATAGGTTAGCAGATATATTCACCTGATAGGCTAGCAAACTAGCATCAATGAGTTAGCATTAGCAGGGTCAGGGCACACTACCAGATAAATTTAGGCCACTGCTACATGGGCACTCAATAGGTCCAGTAGTGCCCCCTCTAAGCTGAATACAAAGAGAGGTAGAGGCATTAGGCCTACTGGGGGGGTGGGGGTGGGGGGGTTCAATCTTAGTCTTGAAGGCATCATGCTAATCTGTCTTGAAAGGAGACAAGTATGTTTGTGACATGATCTCTTATGGGGGTGCAGGAAGTGTATGTGACCGTTCTCAGTATCAGCATTAATGCACTGGGCATTCTCTGTGGGTAGGAAGTTGTGAAGATGTTTAAGAGATATGTAGATTACTGGAAGTGGTGATCAATCAGTCACTGCTAGTGGGGCTGTCAGTGAGGTTTCCCACAACGTGAAAGAAGGTGTATGAGATTGCGGACATAGTATGTATATATATATCCGTGCACATACCAGGATGCAGGCATGTACAGGAGCATACATACAGCTGGATTTACATTTACTATGTCCGGATACTTTCGAATACACTTTTTTCCACACAGTGCCCTGGATGGACATTTGAGTCTTTTTACCCTTGAAATCGTCTCTTGTTTGGGTCTATGTGTTCTGGGAGTCCTCATCTGTAGGGGTGTGAGGCGGGAGAGGGGCATCACCGTTACATTGTGACCCCTCTCCAATCACATCATCTGGTGCTGGCACAGGGGGTGTGGCTCCCACTGGCCCCACCCACTTGGTTGCTTCTGGAGTCGTGGCAGTGAAACACTCATCTGAAACAGCAGAGCAGCTGGGGATGGCTGGGACCTCTGTCTCAGGAATGGAGTTGTCCTCTGAAGCAGGGGCGTGGGTGACTGATGCTTGCGCTGCTCCTCTTCCTTCTTCTCCTCCCCCTGCCTCTTCCTCTGGCCCAGCTGTTTCTCCTCCAGTTCCTCCTGCTGCCGTTGAAGTTAATGCTCCTGTAGCTCTGGTTGCATCGCTCTGCTCTGAGGCTCTCAGCCTCTTCATGATGGTTGTGACCCGAACAGCTTTCTGACAGACACAAGTATAGAGTTAAGCCAGGGAATGCTGACCAAGACAGGGTAAGGTTTAGGTCTTACTCACACTGAAGGACCAGTTTAAAACATAGATGTCATTTGGAAATTTCCCATATATCTATACTTTCACAAGAGTGTCATGGCCTCCTCCAAATCCCTTCAGTTGTTTCATTTACATTACATTTAGCAGATGCTTTTATCCAAAGCGACATACAAAAGAGGATTAGGAGGATTTCCTAATTAGATAAATATATAAAGATGGATAGAGATTAGTTGTTCCAGGGATTGTTTTGTGTTTAGTTGGTCTAACATTAAAACCCATAATTGCACTAATTACTGTCAGGCACCCAGCTCTTATGCCGCAGTTTTTCCACTGACTTGGTCAAGTGGAATCGGCTCTTGGAAAAGGGAGATTGCTGGTCTTCCCCGGGAAGGTGGTTCATTAGTGGTCTACAGCTGCTCAATTGTCTAAAAATTATATTTTTTTTATTTTTCAATCAACATTTTGTTTATTTTATCTATTTTGTTTCCTGTTTTTCTCAATAATTTTCATGTCATTTTATTTTCTATTATTCACTAGAAAATTCACATTCTTTGTCTTTATCTTTGCAAAGCACATTGAACTGCCACTGTGTATGAAATGCGCTCTATAAATAAATTTGCCTTGCCATACCTTGCCTAAATAAATACTTCTATCCTGTAGGAAATTCTGGTATCCTTAAGCTTCCACAACATGGCATACACATCACATACACATATTATAAAAAAAACAGAGAAAAATTATGTGTGCCATTTAGGGTACTAAGTTATTTGGTGTGGAATGTGCAGGAGGATGTTATAGTAACCCTTAGGGCGAGAATCACACAACCGTGCGAAGCGGTGGAAACATGGCCAGAGCGAAAACACTCACAATGCCGAATTAGAATGGAACTTCACTTACCTTGGCACACGTTATTTGTTAGAGTAATTTTGGATGAATAGCAGTCTCAGGAGGGCGATAGAAATCGCAGCTCCCACCAAAAAAGGTTTTCGAGACTTCAGACAATTCACACCTTAAACATACAAACCAGTTGCATGAGAAGGTGATAAGAGACCACTTCGGGGGCGAGCGAACGTTAATTACCAATGCGGGTGTACGTCACCCCTGTCGCAAGCGACTTTGTTGGTATAAACACTCAAACGACATGTGCATGTGATGAACATCCAGGTGCTGAAAGCACCGCCTCTGGCCGTCAGTAGAAATGAAATAGAGCTTCTGAGACAGCCATGCAGCCTAGGCGACTTCAGCAAAACAGTGATAGCCCAATAAAATGTAATGGGATGCATTTCAGAAATGTAGTGGAGTAAAAGTACAGATAATATCTGCAAAATGTAGTGAAGTCAAAGTAAAAGTATTCATAACTATTTCTACTCAAGTAAAGTACAGATACGTGAAAAATGTACTTAAGTACAGTAACAAAGTATTTGTACTTGGATACTTTCCACCACTGCTTGTTACCTACATCATTGAATAGTTTAAAGCTGCTGTGGTGTCGTGCCATTTAGTGCCCTTTAATTTGTAAACACATAGGACAATATAGGGGACAGAACACAAGCTTTTGGAGCCCCTGTGTTTAAAACAATCTCATCAGAGACAATGTCCTTGACACAGATGCAAGTTCTTAATCCAATGTACCAAGCCCCTATTCACCCCAAGTCAATTAGCCATTGCAAATGTACATGAATTTGCATTGTATTAAAGGCTGCAAAGGCTGTGATGTAAAATCATCAAATCAGATCTGTACATAAGTATTGGTACTTTGTAAATGCTTGGCAACCATGTTGACCATAGTGAGTGGCATCCTCAGTTCTTCTAGAGGCCAACTGTAATAGATCAAGGCTGCAGTGAGGTGCATACCCTCTCCATACACTTGGCCAGTACAGGGATAAGGGCAACAGGGCAAAAAACATTTAGTTCTTTAGATCCCAGCATTTTAGGTAGTGGCCTGATAATAGATGATTTCCACGGGTATCATGGGTAATGTTGATAACGTGGGTAACATCGGTAATGTTGGTAACGTGGGTAACATGGGAAATGTTGATAACGTGGGTAACATGGGTAATGTTGATAACGTGGGTATCATGGGTAATGTTGGTAATGTGGCTAATGTTGCTAATGTTCATAACGTGAGTAATGTTGGTAACATTGATAGCATGGGTAATGTTGATAATGTGGGTAACGTTGGTAATGTGGGTAACGTTGGTAATGTGGGTAATATTGGTAATGTTTGTAATGTGGGCAATTTGATAATGTGGGTAACATGGGTAAAGTTGGTAATGTGGGTAATGTTGATAACATGGATAACATGGGTATTGTGGATCATTACCTTCCACTTTGCTTTGGCAAAATTCTTCTCTATCTGAGCACACACACCGTCCTTGATGTTCTTGTCAGAGGCAGCATTTCCTGAGATCCTGGGAGGACATGGGTAAGTGAGGTGTGTGTGTATGTTTTCATGGGTACTAGATAAAGGTAGAAAGTTGAGTGTTTGTCAGTGTGTGTGTGACTAGGTGGGTGAGTGTTACCATTCGTGGTTGATGGCCTCTTGTGCCGTGATCCTGAGGTCCTGGTCCACCTCCATCAGACGAATTACCAGACTCTTAGCTGAAACACACACAGACTACCCCCATTACACAATATATGCACCATATAACACACAGATACATACACATACATAACATGGGTAACATACATACATACATACACACACACACACACACACACTACTCCATTACACAATATATGCACTAACACACACATACATACATACAAACACTACTCCATTACACAATATATCCACCATATAACATACACACACAAAAGTGTTGATGAGTGCTAGACCCATACTAGCCTATGTGCAGATAGATAGATAGATAGATAGATAGATAGATAGATAGATAGATAGATAGATAGATAGATAGATTATCCTGTAGGAAATGCTGGTATCCTCAAGCTTCCTCAGCATGGCATACACATGACATACATAAGGTCCTAATTTGTTTGGTGTTTTCAACCAGCTCAAAACAGCTCTCTCTTAGTTTTTCAATGTGTTGTAGCTTGAATGTTTATCCTCTTCTGTAAGTTGCTTTGGATAAAATCATCTTCTAAATTCATAAATGTAAATGTGAATGGTGGGATGTAGTGTGGAATGTGCAGGAGAATGCTATGGTAACCCTGGTGCAACAGTGTCAGTGTAAGTACATTTCCAGTGCAGATTCTGTTCCAGGCAGAAGTTAGGTAGGCTACACATTATAAAACACAGTAATATAACAAAGCAATGTAAGCAGTTAAGAGAGCCGTTCCAAAGCTTAGTGCAGTCCTTGATCTCTATAAAAGAGTAAAAACTGAAAAGATGTTGTAATCGAGTGGGTGGGGGTCTGTGCAATGGGCTAATATAGCCAGTAAGAGTCCAGTAGTAGTCCAGTTTTGGCTTGAGTAAGGTAGTTAAAAAGAAAAGTTAAAAAGTAGACCAGGTGAGCTCCAGGCATAGGACTGAGGGTCACTGTGTGGTATCAAGCACACCAGTCTTTCTCCCTCGCTCCCACTCAAGTGGAAAACTACCAGCCTGTCTCTCTTCTTCCTTTCATCTGTAAAACTACTGAACAAACCATCTTCATACAGGTCACAGAATTTCTCTCTCTCAGCTCAACCTCCTTGATTTCTACCAATCTGGTTTTAAAAGTGGCCACTCCACTGAAAAGGCGCTTAAAAGAATCCAGTGCAGCAGGTCAGTCCTCAGTACTCATCCTGCTTGACCTATCAGCACCATTTGATACGGTCAACCACCATATCCTACTGAATAAATTGACAAACATGGGCATCAATGGCAAAGCGCACTCCTGGTTTGAATCCTATCTCACTAGACGGTTGCTCTGTGTGTCATGGCTAGGGCAAACATTTGCACTACACCACCTCACCACTGGGGTGCCCCAAGGCTCAGTGCTGGGGCCTCTTCTCTTTGCCATGTATACCATCTGTCAGTGCTATGCAGATGATGCCCAGCTCTTTCTGTCCTTTCCTCCTGGTGACTCCATGGTGTCAACATTAATCTTTGATTGTCTTCCTGGCATATCTGCATGGATGCTCTTCCGAGAGTATCTCTTGTCTTAATATTTCTGACCAGCTGGAATGCACTTACAATGACACCCCCCACACACACACTCTCTCTCTACTGCACTTTTATTACACTCCTGCACTTCACTAACAACTTAGTGAAGTTTTTAATTGTGTTGTAGCTTGAATGTTTATTCTCTTTTTGTAAGTTGCTTTGGATAAAAGTGTCTGCTAAATGCTTAGACTTAAAAGAAATGAATGCATTATTCAATAATAAATTTAGGCATTTAGTCATTGAATTGTCACAAAAAATGTGCCAGACTGTGAAAAAGCATATATTATATTCAATTATAATGTATTACTAAGTCATATGTAAGTCATTGGTAATGTTTTAGGTAACTTCTACAGCTGAATAATAAACAGTGTTTTTTACAGTAATGTTGCTTTAGCTCTTCCTCTGGTTCAAAGGCTCAAAGGCTCTTACCTGAATCTGAAATGTCATCCCAATAAGGGGAATCAAACTCAAAGTTCCCAGCGAGAATCTTCCGGAACAAGTTCTTATCGTGGTTTTCATAGTCATCATCATCACTCTCATCATAGAAAGGAGGATTGCCAGACAATCTGTGCAAATCAAGAGCATGAATCAGACCTACCAGAACTAGGACAGGAAGAAAGGTGCCTTCAGCATCAATGCTGGGGTGCAGGTATATGTGTGTGTGTGTATGTGTGTGTGTAATAGAGAGAGAGAGAGAGTGTGAGAGAGACAGAAAGTGTGTGAATATATGTGTGTGTGTGTGTGTGTGTATGTGTGAGTGAAAGAGAAGAGAGAGAGTGAGACAGAAAGTGTGTGTATATGTATGAGTGTGAGTATGTATGTGTGTGTGTGTGTGTGTGTGTGTGTGTGAGAGAGAGAGAGAGAGAGAGAGAGTGTGAGAGAGACAGAAAGTGTGTGTATATGTGTGTGTGTGTGTGAAAGAGAGAGAGAGAGAGACAGAAAGTGTGTGTATATGTGTGTGTGTGTGTGTGTGTGTGTGAAAGAGAAGAGAGAGAGACAGAAAGTGTGTGTATATGTGTTAGTGTGTGTGTGTGTGTGTGTGTGTGTGTGTGTGTGTGTGTGTGTGTGTGTGTGTGTGTGTGTGAAAGAGAGAGTGTGAGACAGAAAGTGTGTGTATATATGTGTATGTGTGTGTGAAAGAGAGAGAGTGAGACAGAAAGTGTGTATATATGTGTGAGTGTGTGTGTGTGTGTGTGTGTGTGTTTGTGTGAAAGGTAAGGTGTCCGTGACTCACAAGATGTACATGATCACGCCCATGGCCCAGCAATCCACAGGACGACCATACCGCTGCCGCCCAACCACCTCTGGGGCTGTGATACAGATCACAGGTATAAGGTTAGGGTTAGGGTCACACTCACACACTCAGTCTCATAAACACAGAACACACACACACACACACACACACACAATGCCATACTTATAGTGTGTGCACATCGGGTCAACTTCAGAGACCATTAAACTTGATATAAAAACAGCAGAAGTCTGTCTATGGTTCTGCTGCCCATCCAACAAGAGCAGAGGTCAGCTGATATCAGCCTAACAACTTTGAGCCACAGACACTCATCAGCAGGATCCACGCTCTCAGATATCCGACAGTCAGCCCAGTGTGCACACACTATTAGTCTCACAAACACAGCACACACACTCATAACTTTGACTTTCACATCAACAACCATACACTCAGAACTTTGACACTACTAACAGGGTACTGATTTCAAATCTAATTGTAACAGAACACTAAGAACTTGAAATAAAAATAAGCTTGACCCAGCCCAAGAATAAACAGACTCCACCTCTTATGTCATCTTCGATACCAGCATGTTCTATGTTCTAAAGGAGAGATTGGGACCACCCAATAACACCAGCATGTTCTGTGTTCTCAATGAGAGATGCCTGATAAAACCAGTGTGTTCTGTGTTCTAAAGGAGAGATTAGGACTGCCTGATAAAACCAGTATGTTCTGTGTTCTAAAGGAGAGATTAGGACTGCCTGATAAAACCAGTATGTTCTGTGTGTTCTACAAGAGAGATGAAAACTGATTAATAAAACTAGTGTTCTGTGTGTTCTAAACAGGAACTGCTGCTTGCGTCCTACCCAGGTACTCAGGGGTCCCACAAGGTTCCTTGATGAAGCCATTCTCAAGCTTGGCCAGGTGGAAGTCACTGATGACGATTTTAGAATGTTTAAGACGGTTGTAGTAGACAAGGTTCTCCAGCTGAGGAACCAACGCAGAGACACAGCACACAACACAGGAACTAGTGATGAAACTCAACTCCACACTATGCAGACACACGGCACACAACACAGGAACTAGTGATGAAACTCAACTCCACACAATCCAGAAACACAGCACACTCCACACAAGGTGTTTATGCTCCAGACATTTATCCTGTTCTGATTTACACTCTAAACAAGAAGATTCATTCCGACCATTTATTTTACTGATAATTACACCACTCGTTTACACTACAGATTATCCGTCCTGTCATTTGCATTGCAGATTATAAGGCTCTATTCATTTACACTACAGATTAAATCACTTACACTATAGATTTTATGTCTTAATTTATTTACACTACAAATGATATAACTCTACTTATTTACACAGTGCACTGTCATGCTGATAGACACTGGTGTGTCCAGTGTGGGTTACAGACCTTGAGGTTTCTGTGCACGATGTTGAGGGAGTGTAGGTAGGCCAGAGCCTCCATCACCTGCCTGATGACATTGCTGGTGTCTCGTTCAGAGTAATAGCCCTGATCCAAGATCCAGTCAAACACCTCCCTGCCTGTGGCCCTACCGAGAGCACATAGAAAAGGACGTATCAGAGACAGCTACAGAACATACAGTACAGGCTACTCATAGTCTCTGCTATTACTATCAATAGAGTCTAATGCTGACTATAGGGTCCTCTGCTGTCTATTAATAGAGTCTGATACTGACTAGAGTCCCCTGCTATCTATTCATAAAGTCTGATACTGACTATAGAGTCCTCTGCTATCTATTCATAGAGTCTGATACTGACTATAGAGTCTGATACTGACTATAGAGTCCTCTGCTATCTATTAATAGGGTCTGATGCGGACTATAGAGTCTGATACTGACTATAGAGTCCTCTGCTATCTATTAATAGAGTCTGATACTGACTATAGAGACCTCTGCTATCTATTCATAGAGTCTGTTACTGACTATAGAGTCCTCTGCTATCTATTAATGGGGTCTGATGCAGACTATAGAGTCTGATACTGACTATAGAGTCCTCTGCTATCTATTAATAGAGTCTAATACTGACTATAGAGTCTGATACTGACTATAGAGACCTCTGCTATCTATTGATAGAGTCTGATACTGACTATAGAGACCTCTGCTATCTATTGATAGAGTCTGATACTGACTATAGAGTCCTCTGCTATCTATTAATAGGGCCTGATGCGGACTATAGAGTCCTCTGCTATCTATTCATAGAGTCTGATACTTACTATAGAGTCTGATACTGACTATAGAGACCTATGCTATCTATTCATAGAGTCTGATACTGACTATAGAGTCCTCTGCTATCTATTAATAGGGTCTGATACTGACTATAGAGTCCTCTGCTATCTATTAATAGGGTCTGATGTGGACAATAGAGTCCTCTGCTATCTATTCATAGAGTCTGATACTTAATATAGAGTCTGATACTGACTATAGAGACCTCTGATATCTATTCATAGAGTCTGATACTGACTATAGAGTCCTCTGCTATCTATTAATAGGGTCTGATACTGACTATAGAGTCCGCTGCCATCTATTCTAGCTGAGATGGAGCAAAACTGTGCATATCATTTTGTCTCAAGATAACAACATTCCTACACCTGACCATGAAGTGCTGCTATGACACACACACACACACACACACACACACACACACACACACCACACACACACACACACACACTTACAGTTCCAGGAATAGGAAGAATTCCTTCTTAGTCTCATAGACGTCCACCAGCTGCAGAATGTTGGGATGCTTCACCCTATAGTTTAAAAGAAACACCAATGGTGATAGTACTGTGTGTGTGTGTGTGTGTGTGTGTGTGGGTGTGTGTGTGGTGTGTGTGTGTGTGTGTGTGTGTGTGTCTGTGTGTGTGCATGCGTAGATGTTTAGGTATGACTATGTTGTAGCATCAGGGGTAAGAAAGTACATTTGGCCCATTTGTTGTTCTAACCCTTTGCATCGTGGGCCAGAAAGTAAATAAACAAGTTGATGACCTCATTGCTTGATGCAGGTACGCCATTCTCAGGTAAGCCATTCTCAGTGGCGGTGCGGAGGTAAAGAGTTCATTATTTAATTTCCCAATCAGTAGCCTCCCCATCTCCTTTTCTCTTCCCTGAATCCTATTCAGATTGAAGTAGCTTAAGCCTTCTGTTGCTTGATATTCTGTGGAAGTTTAAGTGTGGCTGAGATCATTTCAATGGAAATTTCAAGGTGTGCATCTCTACTCCATCAACGTTGACTCTCTAGCTCACTTGAATCGGGGCACCAGCAGTGTGACTGGACAGTAGTTTCATTTTTACAATGACGTTCACCTGGAGGCCGATTCAAGCTAGCCTCCCTTGCGTCTTTTTCTCTGAGTTTGACTTGACCGTGATAACTGCTGAATGCCAAGCCGTGCTTCAATCTGAATGGCTAAACTGGTTACCGAGGAGGCTCCACAAACATTGCCTCCCTAGATGACAGTATCTGACTTGCGCTCACAGTGTAATGCAGCGGTATGCACAGTGTGACAGAGGCGCTGTTTTACTTCCTATGTTGCCTTTAGAAGAAACCCTGATTTGATCATTTCAACAAGAGAAATAGTGAAGTAAAATAAGTTGAGTACATTTTGTTTTCTGTATTACAATGTTTTTATGAGGAGTCAATGCCTGCTTTGACTTCCAGGAACACACAGCACATGAGACTATTCTCATCCCAGACTACTTATGTCCAAATGGCTCCTACATATTATCCCTGTGTTTTCATATGCATATAATATACTTAAAAAAACAATTCTTATTTTAATATTTATGATAAAAATGTATGATAAAATTTTATTTTATATCATTTTAATATTTGTTGAATTCAGCAAAGGCAAATCAATGTCGTCCTGCTTTGTGCCACCCAGTGTCCCACAGTCACCAGTCACAGTAAGCACAGGCTAGTCAGTAGCCAGTCACAGTGAGGACAGGTTAGTCAGTAGCTGCTAGTCATTAGCCTATCACAGTGAGTGGAAGCTAATCGGTAGCTTCTAGTCAGTAGCCTATGGTCTACGGCAAAAGGTCTTGTTACTTTGCGTGCCAATCAACAGACTTTTTTTAACTATGCATACTTATGGCACTATATTTCCAACATGAAAATATGCTGAATCTGTCATGCACTTTAGGAACAAGTTGATGTCATTTTTTGAAAATAAGATATCAGTGAATCATTCCAAATGAATAATTGTAAATGTCAGACATGAAAATGCAGCTACTGGCTGACTTGAATAGCGGGTGGCACAATCACTCATGTCAGGTTTGTGCAAATATGGATTTCTGTTATAGCCAAGTAACAAAACTAACGACATTCTCACTGCTTTTTAATCACCTTCTCTCATGTCTAACAGTCAGGAATTGGGTCCCCTGCCCTTTAGTAGGCCTATGATGGTTTCTCTATCCTTACGAATTACCTAGAGCCGTAGCAGTTCTGTTCATGTAACCTACATTTTAAAAAGTTTCTGGCTAAATATCAATTATTTGGTTTATTTTTGTTCTGTGAACCAGTTCAAAGTCTTGAATTCTGAACACTCGTATGTTGATTGACTTGTCAATTCGCGCTCTGTCTCAAAATGACTGTGGATGTTGGACAAATACAAGGACACAGCACCTTTAGCCATGATATCCAAGAGGGTTTGTTATGCTATGGTTAAAGCACCTCTACCCATAATATCCAAGAGGGTTTGTTATGATATGGTTAAAGCACCTCTACCCATAATATCCAAGAGGGTTTGTTATGATATGGTTAAAGTCCATTTTACCGTATGTCACCCCACAGAAGACACCCTACAACAGCCAATGGCTGTTCAAAGGCAAATGAGACACCTAGACTTTTTCTGTGTGTGCCAGGGGTTGTCGACCCGTGTGCCGACTATGCAGGTGGAACTAGCTAGCACTTTTCTTATATCCATAACTCATTAGCTAGTGTGTTTCTTATATCCATAACTCATTAGCTAGTGTGTTTCTTATATCCATAACTCATTAGCTAGCACTTTTCTTATATCCATAACTCATTAGCTAGCACTTTTCTTATATCCATAACTCATTAGCTAGTGTGTTTCTTATATCCATAACTCATTAGCTAGTGTGTTTCTTATATTCATAACTCATTAGCTAGTAGCAAGTGCCAATGGCAAGTCTGAACTGGTCCAAATGTTCTCTCCAGCTAGAGGGGTGTGGGCACTGGAACAGGTTTATGATGCTCAGAGGAAATTGGAGGGTTTAAGCAATTCAGTGAGAGACCTGAGAACACACTTACATCTTTAGGATGAAAATTTCATTCTTTGCAGCCTTACGCACTTTTCTCCCATCTCTCTTCAAGAACCTTTTGCAGGTGTACAGTTTCAGTGTGTTCTTGTCTTTGGCTCTGAAGATCTCACAGAGCTCTTCCCTGTGGGCACAAGAGCAGCACAGCCACTCACACACACACACACACACACACACACACACACACACACACACACACACACACACACACACACACAGGTCTGAGAGGCAGGCACCAGGCACCATATGTTTTTAGAGCCGTATACAACTGAACACAAACAAACATAGTGTGGTACAGCTCAAAAGCTACTAGTTAGTGTGCATGACTACAGAGATACAACTCAATAGTAACTAGTTAGTGTGCATGACTACAGAGATACAACTCAATAGTAACTAGTTAGTGTGTATTACTACAGAGATACAACTCAATAGTAACTAGTTAGTGTGCATGACTACAGAGATACAACTCAATAGTAACTAGTTAGTGTGCATGACTACAGAGATACAACTCAATAGTAACTAGTTAGTGTGCATGACTACAGAGATACAACTCAATAGTAACTAGTTAGTGTGCATGACTACAGAGATACAACTCAATAGTAACTAGTTAGTGTGCATGACTACAGAGATACAACTCAATAGTAACTAGTCAGTGTGCATGACTACAGAGATACAACTCAAAAGCTACTAGTTAGTGTGCATGACTACAGAGATACAACTCAATAGTAACTAGTTAGTGTGCATGACTACAGAGATACAACTCAATAGTAACTAGTTAGTGTGCATGACTACAGAGATACAACTCAATAGTAACTAGTTAGTGTGCATGACTACAGAGATACAACTCAATAGTAACTAGTTAGTGTGTATTACTACAGAAATACAACTCAATAGTCACTGGTTAGTGTGCATGACTACAGAGATACAACTCAATAGTAAGTAGTTAGTGCGCATCACTACATAACTCAACAGTTATTAGTTAGTGTGCTAGCAAAACTAGGCTGCTAGTAATTTGCTGTGGTAATTCCAGATGCTTCAATCCATATTAAGTGCAAAGCTTCAATATGATTACCATATTTAGAAAGCATGACTGACTGACATGCACAACAGCACGTCTTAATCTTCATCATAATCATCATCATCAGCATCAGCATCAACCATTCTTTATTCAGGGGATCTTGACTGAGCTTCATGCTCTTTTTCAGCAGTGCCCTGATAGGCTAGAATAATCATCAAATAATCAAAGCAATGCCCTGATAGGCTAGAATAATCATCAAATAATCAAAGCAATGCCCTGATAGGCTAGAATAATCATCAAATAAGAAAAATGATCAAAGCAGCAATGAACAAAAGGCAAGTGACACCAAAAACAAAATGAAACTTACAGAAAACAAAAATAATAATAATTCAAAAGGTAAAAAACCCTAAATCTAAAAAACCTCTAAATCTGTCTACTGCCACGAGATGTTTGAATTTGAATAGTTCTTGTAACTTGTTCCATTGAGATTATGCAAAGAAATGAAACACTATTTTATCAACTTCAAACTTAAATGGTAGGTTCGGTTATTTACACTTAAAGCCTTGTTTTCTGATTGTTTTAAACACTTAAAGTTTTGTTTCACATTTATGATGAGATACAGTGGTTAAGATTCTTGTATCAGCGTAGCAGTGAACATATCTGACCACTCAGTTTCATGTCTTTACAAACTAATGTTTAGTGCATTTTAGGAAAGACGGCAGCTCCATGGTGGGAGGGTGCTACTGCAATGATCAGAAAACAAGGTTTTAAGTGTAAAAAAAATTGACCTGTCCTTGAACTTGAGGAGTGTCTAGGGATAGTGTGTGACACTTCCCACCTAACAACAGCATATTAATAGCTGTAGTAACTTGCCTACAGGCGCTTGTCATATATAAAACTTCATGCAAAATCAAACCGGTGACAAAATAACGATATATGACATTAGGTAATGAAAGCAATGGTTACATATTCATGATGCTACGTTAGGTGTTAAATGCAGTCAAATACAGCTATAGACTGTTTCCACAGTCATAAAATATAATCAGCCTCAGTCTGAGCCAGAGAATGTTTTGCTTCCTGCCTACGAGTCTCACAACATGACAACTGGTGCCTGAGATGTTTAAAGTGACCATAACGAAAAAATACAGAAAACATCTTGGAATGCTTATGATTTATTCATGAAACACAAAAACTTGGTATTCTATTGTAATTTTGTAACGATTCTATTTTTCTGTAACCTTAATTTCTTATCAGGGAGGGCAACCGAGAGCGAGCGAGAGAGGGCGGCGCTAATTGTCATGTTGTGAGACCTGTAAACAGGAAGCAAAACACCGCTTGAGCAGTCTACAGCTCTATTTGCCAACATCTAACGCCTAATGTAGCATTGCGAATATGTAGTCACTGTTTCATATCATCATCTAACGCCTAATGTAGCATTGTGAATATGTATCCACTGTTTCATATTATCATCTAACGCCTAATGTAGCATTGTGAATATGTATCCACTGTTTCATATCATCATCTAACGCCTAATGTAGCATTGTGAATATGTGGTCACTGTTTTTCATCTCTAACATCATACATCATTGTTTGTCGCTGGTGTGGTTTTGCAAGAAGTTTGATGTATTAGAAACGTCCGTAGTTGCTGTTGCTATGAATATGCTATTGCTAGGTGTCAAGGAAGCACCAGGCATGATAGAATGAATGTGCTTTTGTTAAAATAGTCGTAAGTTAATTTAAATATAGCAATTTTAGGTTGAAGACATGTAAAATGCAACATGGACACAATAGCGGATATGACATTTATTTCCTGAGAAAGAGTTAATGAAACCTGATTCAGAACACAGCACAGATCAGTCAGTTTAGCTGGCTGTCAGCTAGCCTGTAAACACACATTCTGCCATAACAGATAGCCATGTAGTCTCTCGGTATTAAATATCCCAAGTAAAGTGTTGTTGTTTTATGCTATGTAAATGTGCTACGTAAATAGTTGTTTTGTTTTCCCCCGTCCTAACATTGTGTATGCCACTGCTACCGATTGTAATCCACCTGATAATGGTAGAATATCAGATGTCTTAAGGTTAATACTGAGTTAATGGTAAATACTGAGTTAATGTCAAAGCAAAGTCTTTTGTTAGGTCAAAAAGATACACTGGTAACAAACATAAACTCAATATTAGAGAATACACTTTTTGCTGTGTCTTAATATAATAAAATACAGCTTTTATACATTATAGCATTATACATTATTTATAAATATAGCTTTTATATATTACTAATAATATTAAACTTAAAAAATGGTGGAAAAAATATTAACTATGTCAAATAGAAATACTGGTAATAGTTTTAACTGTTAGGTAAAAGTGTTAGCACAATTTTCCTTGTAATGCCTTACAAATAAAAAGGATACAATTTCTCTCTCTCCTATCATAGACAGAAGACCACCCCACATTCTGGTACAGTCTACAATGATGAGATTTAAAACTATCACTAGTAACAAATCGTATATCACTGTGGTAAACTCTATCAAGCTATTTCAAGGTGGAAGAGGCTGCATAGTACTAAATAATAGTAATATAATCTATACTCCTTTGATTTGTGGGAGGGAAATTTGGTCTCTGCATTTACCCAATGGTGAATTAGCAAAACACACGCTGCACAGTGAAGTGAAGTACACACTAACCCAGAGCGGCAGCCTGCTACAGCCGCACCCGGGGAGCAGTGAGGGGTTAGGTGCCTTGCTTAAGGGCACTTTAGTCAATGTCCACTGGTTGGCTATCGAGTAGCTTCAGTAGTAATGTTACATTTGAAGTGTCGAGCAAAAAGGGGTGTGCAAGAGGAGGCCCTGGTTCGAGGCTTGTATTGTTACCAAAAAATCATGTGATTGACGACAATTGAAAGCCTCTCCCATCTCCCAAGTTCCACCAAGCATTGCACCTCATATAGAGGTATATTGCAAGTCATATAGATTTTCAAGATGTACTGTTGTGGCATAATCGCTAAGGCGTCTAGTGAAGTACAAATATCATTGATGTACAATGTGAATATTAATGGGCCCAAAGCCGAGTCTTGTGGAACACCATTTCTTAAACTCCACAGGCTGCAAGTCTCATTTGTCATGATTCAACTAAGTAGTTGTTTCAGTATTAGAACATTAAAATTCCCCTACCAGTTGTGTCTTGACAGTGAGCTGAGAGTTCTGTGTTTTAGCTGCTTGCTGAAAGATTCCTGTGCATTTCTTTGTTCACAAGCGCTCCCCAGTGCAAGTGTGCAGGTGTTCTGGCTGCTCCAGGAAGTTCAGGGTGATGTCTTTGATTGCTAACATGAACTGATTCTCTCTCTGCCCCCTGCAGGTTTGGAGGTTTGAGGCTGAGGTGTGAGTGAGTGTTTGTGAATGATTCAATGAGTCTGATTGAGTGTGGTTTCAGTTTTCTTTGAGTTGATGTGACAGTGTGAAAAGCCTTGGCTATATCAATAAACACAGCAGCACAATGCTTCTTACGATCTACAGCAGTAGCTATCATTTACGACAGTAGTAGTGAATGGTGCTCTGGCCAGCTCTAAAACCAGATTGAGAAGGATTTAATTTAATGATGCACCAGGCAGTGCATGACGTGCCTAGGGACAGTGTGTGTCTGTTTGAGTGTGTGAGCGTGTAGCAGGCCGGGCTGTGTGTGCGTCATGCCAGAAACATACAGGCTTTGTGTGATACCTACGACTTGACAATCTGGCCGAGATCATATTTCTCCGTCACATCCGAAGGGCTGTGATAGTCCTTCTTCTCCCCTAGTGAGAAACAGCCAAATGGCATGGCCACTCCTGTACTGCAAAACACCACACACGGACACACACACACACACACGGACACACACACATCATGTGTTGTCAGCCTTTCTAGTGGAAATGCACACCCCTAAGAAACACCAGCCATTTAGACAGTGACTCTCACTCACACACCCCAACACACACAAATCAGAGTCAAGGGTGTTATTCCATTAGGGTTCACCTCTACCATCCAGTAATGTGTGCGTGTGCGTGTCTGTGTGTGTGTGTCTGTGTGTGTGCGCGTGTGTCTGTATGTGTGTGTCGTAGGCAAGGTAGGCAGTGCCTGCCCTGGCAGATCCAGAAAAATATAAATTCCTAAAGAAAGTACAAATACCCCAAATGTTCTAAATTTGCTAGTGTCAAGTCCCGTGTGTGCATTTGTGTTTACGTCCATAAGCATCTAGAGGCAAATTGCTGTGATTTACAGCGAGCTTCCCTTCGTTCATTTTCACTGACAGGATACAGGCAGAGAATTTTCTGCTCGTCTCCCCATTGTCTGAATATTGTGTGAATTGGGGTTTGTGCTTCCATACTGAGCCTGTGTCAAATTCAACAGAGGAGGACAGACACTGTTTATGGTTAGCTACCTGCAGACACTGCTTATGGTTAGTTACTGCAGACACTGCTTATGGTTAGCTACCTGCAGACACTGCTTATGGTATACTGAACTGCTACCTGCAGACACTGCTTATGGTTAGTTACCTGCAGACACTGCTTATGGTTAGCTACCTGCAGACACTGCTTATGGTTAGTTACCTGCAGACACTGCTTATGGTTAGTTACCTGCAGACACTGTTAGGGCGTGTGCAAAGTAAATCATAAGTGTACAGAAGGAGAGATGCTTCATCAAGGCTATCAGCATTCAGTGATCCACGTTCTAATGTACAGATATCTTAGATATCAAATGCACACACTCTTGGACACACACACACACACACACACTCTCTCTCTCACACACACACACTCACTCTCACACACACTCACACCTCACACTCTCTCTCACACACACGCTCTCTCTCTCTCTCACACGCACACACATACACACACTCTCTCTCTCTCACACACACACACACACACACACTTACTCTCACACACACACACTCACACTCTCTCTCACACACACGCTCTCTCTCTCTCTCTCTCTCACGCACACACATACACACACTCTCTCTCTCTCTCTCTCACACACACACACACTCTCTCTCTGCCCTTCTCTGTTGCACACACAAATGCACACTCTTTCTCGCAGACAAACACACACACACACACACACACACACACATTTTATTTATCGAAGACATTTATCGTAGCAAATTTGGCTTAAAGGAGTTTTAAACATTATTAAAAGCTAAGGTACTCTGAGGGTAAAGGTGACACCTACGTCTAAATGAAGAGACTCCCAATTCTGCTAGGTCACACACACACGTTATGCACATGGCCCAAACTACCAGAGATTAAGACCATAACTTTACAAGAATGACTACAGCTGTTTAAAGCATCACACAGGGGTTGATATTTCAGCAAACAAGTGCCCACGTAAACAGCAGCCAGTTTCTAGAACAGGGACTGGTTTGTTAAGCTCGTTGATTAATATAAAATCATAGAACAGTGACTGGTTTGTTAAGCCCATTGATTAATATAAAATCATAGAACAGTGACTGGTTTGTTAAGCTCGTTGATTAATATAAAATCATATTTGGTGAGTGACTGACTGCAGCTCCATATGTAACACACTGATCATGTGAGAGAAAACCAACCAGTCCGTTTGAACACTTCCAGTGTCATGAATTGATGTGAAGTTGGCCGTTTTGTGTAACTTTTTGCACACTCATGCACACACACACACACACACACAAACACACACAGCACACACACACACATCCACACACACACACAAACACACGAACATGCACACAGACACACACACACACCACACACACACATGCACACAAGACACACACCTCACACACACACACACACCATAAACACATGCACACAGACACACACACACACACACACACGCACACAGACACACAGACACACACACCACACACACATGCACAGACACACACACACACACACACACCACACACACTCACACACACACATTCACTCAGACACACACATGCACTCAGACACACCCACACACAGACCCACACACACACACACACACACACACACACAGCCAAGTGTAAGAGAGGCAAGGAGCATAAATTGTGTGGATGTCCCTAGGAGAGTGATATTTAATGATGTCACAGGTATTGTCTGCTGCCTGAGCTTCTCTTGACGTCCAATACAGTTGTCCTCTGTGTCACCTCTACACATACACACACACACACACAATCTAGCATACATTTCGACACACACACACAAATTCTCTCACCAGTTCGCCTACAAACAGAACAGATCAGCTGATGATGCAATCACACTGCACTGCTCCTCCCTGACACATCTGCAGAAGAAGGGCACTTATGGAATGATGCTGTTTATAAACTAGAATTCTGCATTTAACACCACTGTCCCCAGTGGACTGGACTGCAAGCTCAGGCATCTTGGTCAACACAACACACAGTCTATGCAGCTGGATTCTGGACTTGTCAGGGCAACACCAGGTCGCGAGAATGGGCTCAATCATTTCATCCTCCTTGACCATCAACACAGGTGCCCTTCAGGGTTGTGTCCTAAGCCCTCTACTTCACTCCCTGTATACTCACGACTGTGTGGCTGTGCATAGCTCTAGTATGGTCATTAAGTTTGCTGATGACGCCACTGTTGGTCTGATTACCAACAACGATGAGACAGTTAACAAGTTAATGCAGTAACCTGGCAAAGGCCAGAGAGCTAATTGAAAACTTCAGGAGGAAAGGAGACCAGTTTGACCCCATTACCATCACCGATGCTACTGTGGAAAAGGTCAACAACTTCAAGGCCTTTTCCAGAGGCACTACAGAGAGCATCCTAACTGGAGGCATCAATGAATGGTTTGGAAGCGGCTCTGCACCCAAACGAAAAGAGTTGTACATACAGCACATTAAGTCCTACAGAGTTGTACATACAGCACATTAAGTCCTACAGAGTTGTACATACAGCACATTAAGTCCTACAGATACATACAGCACATTAAGTCCTACAGAGTTGTACATACAGCACATTAAGTCCTACAGAGTTGTACATACAGCACATTAAGTCCTACAGAGTTGTACATACAGCACATTAAGTGTCATTCGGTTTTTGAAACGCAAAGTTTAGGGTGCAGGCATTACAAAAACCACATGACACTTCATGACAAAAATCATAAGCATTACAAAAGTCTCATGTCATGTTAATGGCTCATGCCACCCTTATGGAGACACCTTCTACATTTGTAGACCAGCAAATGCTTCAGATGTACTTTTCTGTCCTGCTTCGGATGCACTTTTAGCACTCATCAATGCAAGAGCATAGCAGCCCTATTTGGATCAGAGCAACAACTTCATTGAATTTCTTTTGCATTATCAGTTTCACATCACATCACTGGATCCAATTACATTACAGTGTACAATTATCCGCAGGAAACATTATGCCCCTCAAAAGCATCATCAGACTGTATTAGCAAACTGAATACAAGAGATCCAGAGTTGAAGACACCAGAGATCCACAAAGGAGAATTCTCTTTCCTGCAGGGTCGTCACCACAGACAAGAGGTCTGACTGCCTGTTAGGGCAACACCTCTGAGAGGAGGAGGTCTGACTGCCTGTTAGGTCAACACCTCTGAGAGGAGGAGGTCTGACTGCCTGTTAGGGCAACACCTCTGAGAGGAGGAGGTCTGACTGCCTGTTAGGGCAACACCTCTGAGAGGAGGAGGTCTGACTGCCTGTTAGGGCAACACCTCTGAGAGGAGGAGGTCTGACTGCCTGTTAGGGCAACACCTCTGAGAGGAGGAGGTCTGACTGCCTGTTAGGGCAACACCTCTGAGAGGAGGAGGTCTAACAGCCTTTTCACACCAAGTCAATTCTTCTCCTCCAGCTCCTGTTTCATTCACATGTATACACACACACACACACACACACAGACATGCATACACACCAAGTCAGTTCCCCTCCTCCAGCTCCACACACACACACACACACAACATTCGGCTCAAGAAATGTGTCCAGTGTCTCTGTGAATCAACGCAGTGAAATATTCATCAATATTCATTTAAAATTCCCCTTTAAATTTGCTATTTGTGGAACCATCAGCTGGAGGCCTTTTGAAGCACCCTGACACTGCTACCAGGGCAACCCTTTCAGACGGATGGGGAGAGAGAGAGAGGGAGAGAGAGACACCCTTTCAGACAGAGAGAAAGAGAGAGAGAGAGACACCCTTTCAGACGGATAGAGAGAGAGAGTGAGTGAGAGAGAGAGAGACACCCTTTCAGACAGATAGAGAGAGAGAGAGACACCCTTTCAGATGGATAGAGAGAGAGAGTGAGTGAGAGAGAGAGAGAGAGACACCCTTTCAGACAGATAGAGAGAGAGAGAGAGAGAGAGACACCCTTTCAGACAGATAGAGAGAGAGAGAGAGACACCTTTTCAGATGGAGAGAGAAAGAGAGATACACCCTTTCAGAAGGAGAGAGGGAGAGAGAGACCCTTTCAGACGGAGAGAGAGAGAAACCCTTTCAGATGGAGAGAGAGACAGAGACTTTCAGATGGAGAGAGAGAGAGAGCCTTTCAGCGGGAGAGAGAGATGGAGAAAAAAAGAGAGAGAGATGGAAAGAGAGAGAGAGACCCTTTCAGCGGGAGAGAGAGATAGAGAAATAGGGGGGTATTAAAGCTGGAGATGTCTGGGCTTTTCCACTACACCTTTCCAGCACTACTCGGCTCGGCTCGCTTATTTTGCTTTGCCATTGGAGGTTGTACCTGGTTTCCACAACACTTTTTTGTACCTGCTTTGGCCAACTTCTACCTGTGCTGAGCTGAAACTAAACTGTGACGTGAGCAGACTGATGGACACTGATTGGTCTGAGAGAGCCGTCACAAGTTTAGGATATATGTGAGAGAATTAACCTGCCTGTCCGGGCCCATTAACTTTAAATGAACATTTATTCATTGTCAAATAAAATATTCAAAGCCATAAACTTGAACTACTCCACTGTTTTTGAGAATATTGCACCTTCAGAGAGGGCTGAAGCGGAGGGAGAGGTGCCAACGTCTGTTTGCGTCCTGGGCTTCATTGCAGTGAAGTGAATGGGACACGTGGAAATTTACCAAATAAATTGGTCATTACGTCTTTTTGGAGTTATTGAGGGTTGTTTGGACTAATCTGTCATAATCTACAAGTGTTTGGCATCATTTCAAGCATAATAGTGTAAGTGGTTACTGTTCAGATTTGGAGAAAATGAACTTTATTTCAGATCTGGCAGCTGCCACTTACAATGTATTTTATATAAAGTTTAAGTGTTCTAATTCCAGGTAGCACACAGATGTGTTGCCATAGGTTACTGCCATTCACTTGAATTGACAGGTAGGTTAGCTCGCTAGCTCGCTTCATGGACACACTAAACTGTTGGGCTGGTTGGGATGTAGGCTAGTTTACTTTGCCTCGCGCTAATGGGCAATGAGCACAAAGAACAAATCTATACTTTCATTTGCAAACAAAGTAGAGAAAGTGTACCCATTAAGCCCACCAACATCTAAGTTTAGACGGTTTTCATTGATATTGACATGGTTTGATAACTTGCAAACTGCAAGAGTAATCTCTCAATTTTAAATGTATGCATTACATTTTATAGATTTCAAAAGATATAATACAGATATTTGACAAAATTTGTCAGAAGTCTGGCATTGGCTTAATTGGTCCCATGGTGCCATTAAGGTCATGGGTGTTCCAAATAAGCCCACATAATTTGTAAGGTAAAATATAATAAATTATTATGAATAAAAAACAGCAATGCAGCAGTTCAGTAACATGTTAAATAGATTAAAAAATAACTTAACCAGATCTAGGTCTGCTCAGGTGAAGTCCTAACCCTCATTTAGGTCGTATTTACAAACACACACAATAACAAATAGACATAAAACATACAGGTAAACATACAGACTTCCAACAAGGAGGAAGTACTGAAGTAGCTCTTCTTGGTAGCTGATGAGGTAATGTGAAGTGAAATGTGTAATATGAAAAGTGCAATGAAATGTGCAATATGTGAAGTTCCAAAATCTAAAGTGCAAGAGTCCTGAGGGCAGCATGGCTAGCAGTGTGTCTAGGGTTTGTTTTTGCTGATGTCAGTAGCATGCCCATGGAATGTTCATTGAATGTTCTTTAGTGTGTTGATAAGCCTGATGTCTTGTGGAAAGAAGCTGTTTCCCAGTCTACTTGGGTGGCTCCGCATGCTTGGGTGGCTGGTTGGGGTGATCTAATGATCTTTTCTGCAGTCCTGACCACTCTCTGTAGTGCCTTTTTGTCCACAGCTGAGCAGCTGCCATGCCAGACAGAGAGGCTGGTAAGGCTGGCTGGCTCTCCTCATCCTGTGCAGGAAGTGAAGGCGTGTCTGTGCTTTCTTGACCAGGGAGGTGGTGTTGGTGGTCCATGTAAGGTCATCTGTGATGTGCACTCCCAGGAACTTTGTGCTTTTTACAGACTCCACAGCACTGCCATTGATGATGAGTAGGGTGTGTGTTGGTTGTTTTTTGTTCTGAAGTCCACAGTTATTTCTTTTGTTTTGTTTACGTTGAGTAGTAGGTTGTTCTTGTCGCACCAATTCATGAGTTGATTTACCTCCTCTCTGTATGCTGAGTCATCATCGTCACAGATGAGGCCCACCACTGTTGTGTCATCACATCAGCTTGATGACGTGGTTCAATGTGAATCTGGCACAGGAGTCGTGGGTCATCAGTGTGAACAGCAATGGAGACAGCACACATCCCTGGGGGACCCTGGTGTTTATGATGGTGGTCTCTGAGGAGTTTTTGCCAACTCTTACTGTCTATGGTCTGTTTGTGAGAAAGTCCAGTAGCCAGTTGCACAGTGAAGTGCTAATGCCTACTGCACTCAGTTTGTTCACCAGGTGTTGGGGGATGACCATGTTGAAGGCGGAGCTGATATTGATGAACAGCATCCGTACGTGACTCCAGATGAGCCAGGCATAGGTGGAGTGCTGTTGCTATGGCATCATCAGTGGAGCTCTTGCAGCAGTAAGCAAACTGGTTCGGGTCAAGAGTAGTAGGAAGGCTGGATGTGATATGGGCCTTGACCAGCCTTTAAAGCACTTCATCATAATCTGAGTGAGTGCTGTGGGTCTGTAGTCATTTAGTGATGAGGCTGGGGATTTCTTTGGTGGTGGGTACAATGGTGGTGGCCTTCAAGATTTCTGGTGTGATGGCTTGGTTCAGAGAGATGTTGAAGATGTCTGTGAGGACGTCAGTGAGTGAGTCCGCACAGTCTCTGAGCACATGCCCCGGTATGTTGTCCGGTCCTGTAGCTTTCCTGGGGTTCGCCTTGAGTAAGGTCCTCCACACGTCCGCTGGGTCTAGTTGAAGTGTTGTGTTGTCCGGGCCAGTAGGGGCTTTTGTAGGTGTTGTGGTGTTGTTTTCTTCAAACCTGCTGAAGAAGGTGTTAAGAGAGTTGAGGAAGTCTGTGTTGTCCTCACACGGCGGGGGGGTTGGCTTGTAGTCTGTGACTGACTGGATGCCTTGCCACAGGTGTCTTGGGTCTTTAGTGTCGGTGAAGTGTGAGTGGATTTTCTGTCCATTGGCCCTGACTGATCTGAGGGCGTCTTTGTCCCTGGACTTGAAAGCAGTGTTTTGTGCTCTCAGGAGCTCACATACTTCCCTGGTGAAGTGCAGCCACCTCTCTGAAAACAGACCAGTCTGTGCAGTCAAAGCAGTCCTGGAGAGCTGAGCTGGCTCCCTCTGGCCATGCCCTGATCTGCTTCACAGCTGACTTGTCAGTTAACTGTGGTCTACGGGCTGGAATTAACATAATTCAATTCAGTTTTATTTATACAGCGCCTTTTACAATAGTATTGTCTCGTGGCACTTCACAGAAGGAGCACCCAAGGGCAACAGGGGCAAGGAAAAACTCCCTTATGTTCAGTTAATCTAGGAAGAACCCTTGGGCAGATCCACGACTCAAGGGGCTAACCCAACTGCCAGGGGTCATGGAGAAAAATTACAATCAGTAGTAACCATGACAGACTATAAGTTGCCTATGGTTTTAGCTAAGGTTCATAATAGTTCATAATTGAGTATTATCCCACTTTTACATTACATGGTAGTCAGTCTATAGGTGGTTATCAGGAATTATGGCTGGACAATGTAGCAGCAGCCAGGAATAGTGACAAACTCAAAAGGAGTGAGATGGGTCATGAGGGTAACAGTAAGGGTCCATATGACAGCGCCATTGTGAGGGGGGGTCAATCACAAAGCCTCAGGAAGGGGAGTCGGGCCCAGCATCGGCGTTCAGGAAGGTCCTCTGTGATGGGGAGTCGGTCCTGACATGGGCCTCCCGTAGTGTTGGTTGTAGTCCACTCAGGAGGGGAGGGTGAGAGGAGTCCGCCGGAATGAGGCAGGGATGACACTCAGCAAAGATAATTGTGGACAGAGGAAAATAGTGAATTAGGCCAGGCTCACACATCAGAAAGCAAATGTGTAATTTGGGCATACATACATGTGTATAAATATATATATATAAATATTGAGAGAGAGAGAGAGTTGTACGGCATGACACCTGAAGGTTGTGTGGCAGCACTAGGCTATAGCAGCATAACTAAGGTATGATGCATGGTAACCCAACACCACTGCAGGGATGGTCAGTGGCCGCCATACCTCGCAACTGGGGGCAACAGCCTAGGCAGTCCCTCCCAAAAGACCCATGAGAAGTGATGATTTGCCATGTACCATCCCTAACTATGGGAAACTTAAAGGTATTGAGAGTGTCTGCTTGTCGAATGTGGGGGGGGGATTATTCCACAGGAGGGGTGCACGGTAACAAAAGGCTCTTCCTCCTATCGTAGAATTTGATAACAGAGAGATGATCTGAGCTGCCCAGGCGGGGGTTAGGGATGGCTCTGAAAGCCAGTTTAATGTTTGTGTAGACCGGGTTGAGCGTGTAATCGCCCCTGGTCACAAAGTTCACATGTTTGGTCATGTGGAAGTACAGTCTTTAGGTTGGCCTGGTTAAAATGGCCGACGATTATGCAGACCGACTCCGGGTTTGAGTCCTGTACTGAACTCACAGACTAATACAATGGAAAAAGTGCATCCTTTGTGTTTGCACTGGGCGGGATGTAAACAGCTGTGATGTTGACAGCAGTGAATTCTTTTGACATGTAGAATGGACGGCATTTAAGTGTTAGGAACTCAGAACAGTAGTTTGAGATAACTGCAACATTTGTGTACCAGCTGTTGTTAATAAAAATACACACACCACCTCCCCGAGATTTACCCGCTAGCATGGTTCCTGTCCGATGTTGTTGGTCCTTCCGCTTGGATGGTGCTGTATGTTTAAGCCACTTCTCAGTTAGGATGATGGTGTTGCAGTCTCTCACCTTTCTTTGTGTAGTTAAATCCAGTTTGAGGTAGTCCATTTTATTCTCCAGTGAACAAACGTTGGACAGCAGGATAGACGAGAGTGCGGTTCTGTGAGGATAAGCTTTTAGCTTTCTATTGATGGTACCGGCTGGACAAGCCCTTTTTTCCACCCATCCTTTTAGCTTTCTATTGATGGTACCGGCTGGACAAGCCCTTTTTTCCACCCATACGCTTCTGCCGCCTCCAGTGTCGGCCAGTGGTGGAGCAGAGTCAAGTAGTGTTGAGCTGGTACCATGTAATGGAAAAGCACCAATAGTGAGGTGAGGAGGAGGAGAGATGGCTGGGAGAGAGGAACAGAGTGTTGTGTATGGGCTTGATGTTTCATTACCTTACTTACGTTACCTTACTCCCATCAGCAAAATCTGTGTCAGGGTGAAAGAAATGACATTCAAGAGCTGAAGATACAGAATCATAATAAAGCAACAGAAAAGGAGGCGATAGTTGATCTTAACACAACTGACTGTGTAACTAAGGCATACCGTCAGCTGAATGATGAAACCTTCTATAGGAAGCTTAAGAGTGACCCCACTGTTGAGTTTCAGAAGACAATTGGTGAACTGGCTACTCAAGCCTTAGAACAAAACTGGATAACCAAAAAAGAATTCAGTTGTCTCAATAAACAACATCCAATATGCTTCCTACAATACACAAAAGCCTCAGCAAACCCACAGCTGCTAGTAACGAGGCACTACTAGAGCCACTATCAAACTTTGTGGATTATTTCATCAAACCCTCTGTGCAAAATCTGCCTTCTTATGTACAAGATTCTACTGATGTAATAAATAAAATCTCTGAACTTCAACATCTTCCTCCTGATATCATTTTAGCTACTTTTGATGTAGAAAGTCTTTACACCAATATTTCTCATGAGCAAGGGATTACAGCACTTGAATATTATTTGTAAAACTGCCCTGGGGATGCAAATCCCCTGAATACTTCCATCTGGCATCATCAATCCTCAGACTAAATTTCTTTGCCTCTCACCAGGGAGAGTATTACCTCCAAGTTAAAGGCACAAGTGTGGGGAGTAAGTTTGACCCTAGTTATGCTAACCTGTAGGTTGGATTCTTTGAACAACAGTTTATTTTTGATGAGGACAGAAATCCCTTCTACAATAACACTGTCAGATATTTTCGATATTTAGATGATGTTGTGTGCTTTTAAAGGAAGTTGAATGAATTTACCACTCACCTCAACAGGATGAGCCCAGATTTAAAATTCACTAAAGAATCTGTCTCCAAATGTGTGCATTTCTTAGACATGTGGGTCAGACCAAAAGATGGGAAACTGACTCCAACCCTCTATGAGAGACCGATCGCAACGGCCTCCTTCTAGCACAGGGGTGTCAAACATATGGCCCATGGGCCGTATCAGGCCCGCCAGATGGTTTAATCTGGCCCAGTCATGAAGAGAAAAAAATTATAAGGCTGTCAAAAAAGCATATTTCTAGCCCATTCCTGCGGCGAGTTATGTTTTTTTAAAGAAATAACCGAAATGCGCATTTCCGCCACTAGGGGCAGCAAAGGAAAAGCAAGACTGGCATGGCATGCGATCAAGAAATAAACAGCATATCTTTGCAAGCACATGCCAGGTCTGGGCAAGATGCAGTTTGGTTTCCCGCTGTTAAGTTGCTATCAAAATGATCAGGAGTGACATCCCAATTACAAAAATGTCGTTGTCAAAAAGAAGAAAGGTTGACGTAGAGTGCCGAGCTTTCCAGGAAAAGTGGACAGCGTATTATTTATTCACAGAGGTGAATACAAAACCAGTGTGCTTGGTATGTAATCAACAGGTCGCAGTGCTCAAAGAATATAACATTCAGCGCCACTATCAGACTCACCATAAAGAAAAGTTTCACCATTTGCAGGGGCAGTTAAGAAAAGAGAAGATAAAGGAATTATTAGCTGGAGTAAAAACACAGCAGTCTGCATTCACTCGCAGGGATGTCAGGGATGGAGCAGTGAAAGCTAGCTACCTTATTGCAAATGAGTTGGTGCAAGCATCCATTTTTGGATGGTGAACTTGTGAAAAAATGTATGCTGAAGGCTGCAGAAGTCGTATGCCCCGAAAAGCAGTCAGCCTTTGCCAACATAAGTCTGTCAAGGAATACAATTCCAGATAGGGTACAAGATCTCTCACGAGACTTGGGCAGCCAGATAAAGGACAGAATCCGGTCATTTATTGCATTTATTGCATTGCATTGCATCACAGATATTTATTGGAAGTGTTGATGAGACTTTGACCGTCACCAAGGAGTTTCTTAAGTTGGTTCCTATGATGGACACAACAACAGCTGATGACATATTCAGCGCTCTCGTTACTGCGCTGGACAACGTCGGAGTGGACTGGTCCCGTGCTGTCAGTTTGGCCACTGAGACCAAGTTTCAGGAGCTAGCAGTAGTCGATAAAAGAAGCCTGAGAGAAAAGGAGGTTAATTCCAAATTCTTGTTATGTACACAGTCTGTAGAATGCAGTTCTTTGAAAATAATTTACTCAGCAAGCCAAATCTTACGATCTGACGCCAAATCATATTGCTCAGTACTGCTACAACTTTTATGTTTGTTAATTTAATTTAATTTTTCATTACTTTGCACATTTACATTTTAGGCAAGGTGTTTATTTTTTTTCCAAAGCCCCCTCTTGAGTTTACTATGGGGATTGCTTCAGTGTCTGATGTAAAATATTCACTCTGTTTAAAATGAAACAAAACAGTTTTTTGAGAGTGAAATGCATTTATTTTGAAATCCATTGGCTGCTCTGTGAATGAATGTGTAATAATGATAAGTGATTAGGCTACTATACTACACAAGACCTATAACTTCCCAGGTCTGGCAAAAGTTACACTGTGAAGGGTTTCATTACATGTAAGACTAAGAATGTTCCTGTGATATGTTGTATGTGGGAAAGAGCACACGTAGTCTAATACAGAGGATCAGTGAGCATAAAAGCTTTATCAGATATCATTGATCCTAACTACCCTGATGCCTGTCACTTTACAGAGTGTGCTCATACTGTCTCTTCCCTCCACTTTAAGAGGGATCAACATGGATAAAGTGTTATGTCAAAGGGAACTGTACTGGATTCATACTTTGGATACCCTACATCCTAAGGGTTGAAATGTGGACTTTGACATGAGTGCCATGTTATAGTCAGAGTTCTATTGTTTTGGTGATTCTTGAAACTGCAGTTTATGAAGATTTTTCTGATGTATGCAGTTGTCTTGAACTTGTGCAGCATGTATGTATGTGCATCATGTATGTAGGTATCTGTGCTTATATATATATATATATATATATATATATATATATATATATATATATATACATACATGTATATATGCTTGTTTCTTGTAGTGGGTATGTTTACAATGGTTTATATATATGCAAAATATCTATCTCTCTGCATGGTTGATATAGAATAAAGAACTACTACTCCCACCATTGGTCTACAACTCCCACCTGGTTTCCACAGATGTGGCAATAACTGCTGATTGTCCTGATGTGGCTGAGCACATTTGAGCTGATTGCTACACTCACTGTTTGTATGCCCTGAAGATGGTCGTGTGACTGAAAACTTGGCAAATAAACTTGCTTTGAGGATTTAAGTGTGCAGGCAGTTTATTTAGAGTGATTCATATCTGGCGGTGCGGTGCAATTCCTTAAAGTTCCATTTTCAAATTGGAATACAAAAAACAGTGAGCGACTTGTTTCCCGTTTTTCAAAAACCCTAATCCGTTCTTTGAATTGTCAGTACAAACAAAAAGCGGAATACTGTTAGGCCTACATGATTTTTTTTTCACTGTTCGCACAAATGACAACAGGAGATAAAATAGAGCCCATTTTTCCATCCTGATTTTGCAGAGTGCAAGACAGGGCACAGCGCCTCACGCTCAGACAACCAAGACAGGGCACAGCGCCTCATGCTCAGACAACCAAGCTCAACTACAGAGGGAGAAAAGTAGCCCATTCATGCACTTGCCAGGTGTCTAAACAAAGAAAATAAAAATGCTAAAAGTTGTTATTTGAAATGATCAACGGGTGACGTAGAGCTTTAAGAGATTATTAAGGTAGATGGGAGCAGATCCATCAATCACCCTGTAGGCCAGCATCAGTGCTTTGAATTTGATGCAAGTGGCTACGGGGAGCCAGCGGAGTTCAATGAACAGAGGTGTGACATTTGCTCTTTTCGACTGGTTGAAAACCAGACATGCAGCTGCATTTTGGATCATCTTTAGCGGTCTCACAGCACAGGCTTGACGACCTGATAGGAGGGCACTGCAATAGTCAAAATAAGAGATAACCTGGGTCCATATAACCAGGGTCTGTACCAGGAGCTGGGTTGCATGTTGGGTTAGGTACAGCCTGATCTTCCTTATGTTGAATAGAGAAAAAGGGCTACAGAGGCAACATGATCTGAAAAGGTCAGCTGGTCATCAATCATGACACCCAGATCTCCAAATAGACAGGGAGTCGATCTTGATGCTGATGTTGTGATGTATTGTGAGCATTGACCACATGTGTGGCTGCTGTCACAATAGTAGGGGCTATGGCCTGTAGAAGGGTTGTTGGAGTAGGGTCCAGAGGACAAGAAGCAGGACAGCTGTCTGTAAGAAGCTTAGATACCTCGTCCTCTGAGAGAGGGATGAATGAAGAAAAGGAAGCAGCTGGTTTAGAGAAGCTCAGATGAGGAACCTGTGAAGCAGGGTAAGACAAGATCTGTGTAGATGGGTCAGAGAACTGACGACTAATTGCAACTTTGTTAGTAAAAAATGCAGCAAAAGTGTCCGCTGTGAGGTTGGTTGCAGAAGGTGGAGGTGGAGGGTTTAGTAGAGATTTGAAGGTGGAGAAGAGTTTCTGGGTGTCAGTGGCTTTGTGAATCTTGTTGTGGTAAAAAGCCTTTTTTGCAGAAATAACACTAGATGAGAAGAATGATAGCAGAGTCTGGAACTGTGTGAGATCAGATGGATTATTCGTTTTGTGCCATTTCCTCTCCGCCGCTCTGAGGTTGGTGCATACTGAGCGAAGAGAGTCATTCAGCCACGGGTGAGAGTGGATCAAGCAGGTCTGGTTGACAGAGGACACAAGTGATCCATGCAGGAGCTCAGTGTAGAACATAGTGACTCTGTGGCATCATTCACCCCAAGAGAACAGAAAGTTTTGGAAGGTGGAAGAGCAGACGCCACAAAGGTGGAAAAGTGAATGGGAGATAAATTCCGGGCATTGCGACAAAAAGAAACGGTGGGTGCAGGTGCAGATGGTTGTTGAGGAAGACACACTTTGAAGTGAATAAAGTAGTGGTCAGAGAGATGTAAAGGAGTAACTGTCATCAAAGTAGTGGCACATTGTCTGGTAAGAATGAGATCAAGTTCTTTGCCAGCTTTGTGAGCTGGAGAACTGCAGATCCACTGTGGCTCAAAGGAGTCGATCAGAGATAGGAAGTCTGCAGAGCCTGGATTGTCTAAGTGGATGTTCATATCACCAAGGACAAGCATGGGACAGTCATGCTATTACATGTATATGGCAGTCTACTGGAGGATTTAACTAGGTTATATGGTAGTATCGACGGAGACAGAGTCTTATGTCATGTTCCGTTATGTGGACACTATAGCTAGCAGGGGAACCAGCTTGGCTGGACAGTGCAGCCAGCCAGCTAATGCTTGCTTGTAGCCTTAATCCACTTTTTGGGCTGGTCTTGAATGGTAAGGATCAAATATTTCTTTCTGACACCTTTTGTATTTTAATTAGTGAAGTTGGCATCCTGAAGGCATAACGCTAAAGCAATTATTGTTATGTATTTCAATGACAGTGGCCAACCTTGGCTGATGCCCACATTTCTCTCTGTTAATTAAAGACTTTATTTTACAGGTTAATTACTTGTATGTTAATTGACTTAATGTTCAATTGCTTCGTTAACTTGCTGGTAGAGCATAGGCTTAATGCCACAATTGGCCACTTTTAGGCAAAATTTACTTTTTGTCTAACAGGCAGAATGCACACATGCTCTGTGTCCCCTCGTGTGCTTTGGGTTAGCAAAGCCTCTGGCTGGAAACACAAAATTTGTAATGAAAAAATGTCATTATTTCAATTCCCAATTGCTGTTTAGTCTTCCACCTTCCATTTGTGTTGTCAAAACAAGGAATGGATAAAGAGTCAGTCTCTTGTTTTTTGTCTTTCTCTTTTGAAATCAGAAAATCAAAAACAGCCTTTTTCCAATTTTTGTTTTCCGATTTGAAAAAAAATGGTCACGAATTAGCCTACATGCATTAGACAAACTTTTCAATGTTTTGTACATTGTACAAAATGTTTGTTTGGTACATTTTTATATTGATTTAGTGAGGGGAAAATAATTGTTAGATCGTTAGATAAAATGTTAGATAAATAAATTGTTAGATTAATCAAACAATTAGTCGACTAATCGAAAAAATAATCATTAATCATTTAACAAAATAGGTTTGGGAAAACCCTGCAGATAAATCCCGCATCTGGACGGAGTAAATTTGACTGTAGTTGGATGAGAAGTGTAAACACAGACCATTCCGACAAACTATTGGTTTGTCCACAATCCATCACACCTGCACATGACACAAATCATGTAACTCTCCAGTCAGTACACAGCAGACATATGTAGCCTAGCAGCCTAGACGTTTGCACTGTACTAAAATACAAAGGGCATATATATGGCTGAAATAGGTAGCCTAGTGCTTCCCAAATTTTTGAACAATAACATTTTAATGTAACGTTATAGTCATTATGGCCTTTAGGGAAATGTTTCTGGGGGAGGTGGGGTAGTGCACTATAGGGTCCTGTGGTGTGGCCTAAGCTTTTGTGCATAATGGCATTTTTTTCCCATGTTTACTTTTATACTTTAAATAGTTTTGAAACCAGAACTTTTACACTTTCACTTGAGTAAAAAGCTTGAGTTGAGAACTTCAAAGAATGCTTTTTAAACCCTAGTATCTATACTTTTACCTGAATAATGAATGTGAATACTTTCGACAACTCTGCTGATCAGTGGAGTTCTGGAGTGTAGCTCGTGATGGGGTGGCTGGTCATTTGGGTATTGTAAAAATGCTCAACCACATTTACCAGCATTTACCAGGCCCGGTGTGAAATGGGATGTAGCTTGATTTTGCTTGTTGTTAAACCCAACCAAACAATTCCTCCTGTTACCCTGCGTTCCAGTCCAGTGATTGGCCAGCTGTTTTGCAAATGGATATCAGTATTTATAAACAATTATGTGTGCTGCTTCACGCTTTTAAGAGCTGTTCCATTAAGAAAAATCACTGCTAAGGCAGTAGAAAAGATCACTGAATATTTACCAAGATAGAACGTTTGTGCCTGTCGCTCCAATTTTACCCTCTCTGGCAGTGATGAAGCAACTTCCTAAACTCCTCTCAGTATTTGGTTCGATCATGGTAGGATCATTCAGACTGATCGTGGGTCAAATCTTTCATGTGTTCACCCCCGTTTTGAAACAACACTCAAGCGTGCAGATTCCAGTTTAAATGTGTTTTCATGTTAATAAGTGTTAACATGTTTTACCCGATCATTCCGTACTTCCTCTCCTGATCATTCCGTACTTCCTCTCCTGATCATTCCGTACTTCCTCTCCTGATCATTCCGTACTTCCTCTCCTGACATTTTCTTGCTGCCTCTGCTCCCTCCCAGCACAGAGAATTCCTCACGCTTGAAAAGGGAGTTTCCATTAACAACTTTTGTGCCAAAGCAAATGTCCACTAATCAATAGCGCCAATTTATGCTGCTTTGCTCTTCAGGATGTTTGGTAGTGTAGTGCTTCTTCATGATATTGTGAATGAAAGATGTTTTTATTAAGACAAGATTGATGCCATATGAATCTGTGGCATTTTAATGATCAATGTGGCTTATAATTAAGTTCTTGATGATGAAAATGAATGACATTTTCACTTTGGGATCCAGGCTGGCCAGTTCTATAGGCTACAGACAGACTACCTGACCTGATGCTGACCTAGCAACCTCATTTAGATTCTGTGTTCATTACAGGCTATATTCAGCTACACACGAAGCCGATGCTACTTTCGTGATGAGAAGGGGGTGCTTCAGGCACGCTGTTGGCTATTCAGTTACATTGAAAACTGCTCTGTAAAATATCATGGGCATACCTGCTTGTGTGTGTTGTGTAAATGTCTTACATGCATTGTCACTGACTATTTAGCCACCGTATGAATCTACATGCACAAGTTTAGGAGAGGCGGGGTCACTCAGTCAGTCACGTGACGGCACAACTGTTGGGTCCATGCGGAGCAGTTTCACTTTAGGATCTTCATTTTATATCTCCATCTAATACATGAATGACTCTGTCAGATGAATATTTGTTGTGAACAAATGAATTTACAGTTTCAATCATTTTCAAATATTGTGGCCAAAATCCAAGCACTTTTCAAATCTTGAAAATGTAACATTAAAATCCAAGCATTTTCAAGGACTTCAAGCATGTGTACGATCCTTGATCACAGACACTTGCTATACGTGCTGTCTGCCATTGCATGTGCCATGGGTGACGTCATCGATGCACAGACGCGCCAGTAGTGGTATTATTCTCCTGGACAGTGAATGGCGCTGTGGTGCTGATAGGTAATTAAACCATCACTCAAAACAGAGAGACGTTGTCGTGTTTTTTTCTTAATTGCTAAGTTCTTCAAAGCCGTTGAAGTCCACGCCAGGGAATAATGTTGAAGTTGATTTTATTTCAGTAACATAACAAAATGCCATCGGGGGAAGCAGAGTGTCTAGACTAGTCATCTCAGGGGTCGTCTTCTGTTTCCCAATTTCTTGCTATTTCGTTGTTTCCATTTCTTCCCTTATCGTTCCTCCTGTCTCTTCTCCAATTCTTTCTCCCATTCGTTCTGCTCCCCAGTTGCCCTCTGCTCCCAAATTCTGTAGTGTGTACCCAAGTTTTGTATCATATTCCAGGTTTTCATGCGACAAATTAAATGTCTTAAACTTATCAGCTAATCAGAATATGACCAATCATGTACATTTATGAAATGCAAGCCCCTTGCAATGCTCTGTCATAAGATGGGTCTCTTCGCCCACAGTTAACCCTTCTGTCCGTCTGACCTCATCTTTGGCAGGTGTTTATCTTCTGACATGATGGTCGTCTGTGCTCTCTTTGCTCTTCTAGACTAACAAGGCCATTTACACAATAGTGGTCTATAATATTTAGCTGACTTGGTAAGATATGTCTGCATTCTCAAGCCCTCTTTCCAGTTTGTACTTTGAAAAACAGGCAGGCCTCCAGCAATGTTGACTTAAACTGGATAAATCTGGATTTAACTGGATAAATTCTGGTGGTGAGTTTCTGGTAAGTGTTTGCATTAATTCTCCGGTAGACATTTTTGTCAAATGTTTCAGTTGTTACGCTAGTTTTGAGGTCACACAAGTATGCACACAGCTTTGCCTTATTCTTGACATCATTTACAGCAAGAGTGGTGACACTCACACACACACGCACACACACTCTTACTCTCAATAGTACAGTAAGAGTGGCCACACACAAACACACACACAGTTAATATTACAGCAAGAGTGACCACAAAAACACACACACACACATACACACATACTCTTACTCTCAATATTATAGTAAGAGTGACCACACACACTCAATGTTACAGTAAGAGTGACCACACATACATACATACACACACACACACACACACACACACTTACTCTCAATATTATAGTAAGAGTGACCACACACACACACACACACACACACACACACACACACACACACAGACACAGACACACACACTCAATATTACAGTAAGAGTGACCACACACACACACACACTTACTCTCAATATTCCAGCAAGAGTGCAAGAGAGCACACACACAAAGATTATTGAGTACTGACCAAGATAGAGCAACATAATACATTACAGTGGGAGCAAACGTGAACAGTCCTGGTCTGTATAAGTGGGAGTGTCACAGAACAACATAATATAAACGTTTCAATGATCTTCCGTATCAGTGTGTGAGGGCTCAACTCTGGTCTGAATAACAAGGGATTTTCCCCCCTCCCTTCCTGCAAAAAAGAACACGGAATTTAGCTAATGTGTGTGCCTCACAGATCAGCTGGTGAGATGTTGAGCGTTCTCTATGTCACCGAGAAGATCACAGGAAATGTGCTGATATCAACGCAACAATACACTTGATAACAAAATCGTCTGTCCAGTGTATTGTTGACGTTGATGCTGTACCATACTACACACTGCCACACTGAGTGCGCATCTGCGCATCTCGGTGAAATACCTCACAATCTCTTAACTCAAATATGGCATACCACATATCAAAATAAACAGGAGAACCAACCGATCTCAATCTGAATAATCTGGTGTTGAAATCCCATTTTCTGCATTGTCTCCAATCCCCTACCACTATTTCTTTCTTCTACATATCAAAAGTTGTTCTCAGATTTTGATCTGATCTTGGTGTTCTCCTGTAGCCTGTGCAGAAATGTTTCATCAGCAACAGAGAGGATTACAATGCAGCCATGTTGCATCCCCATTCTTTTCTGTGCAATGAAATATCAATCAAATATTCTGTCAGTACATCATTTTTTGCAAATTACAAAGCCAAACGGTGTGTCACCACCATGATTCTTACATTGCCAGATTCCAGAAAACCCACCTATCCAAATATAACAAATATTTCTATTGCAATGCTTCCTGTCTTAACTTATAATGACTGAGATAAGAGCTTAAAAGGAAAGGCAGTGAAATTACCCTGAAAATAACCACAGGCCCATAAGATTAAATGCTTCATGATGGAAAAGAACATCAAACGTGCATCAATATGTCAGATAATGTAAAACTGGACCTAGTTTGCTACCATTTTTGCATACTGGTGGGGGGCAGGTGTACAGAGCCCTGGAAAGCTCAAGTGAAATTTTCTGAGCATCTTTGTGCTCACGTTATATAAAATTGTGAGCATGATTACTAAAACTTGCTAACGTTATTGAAAATGACATGTGACATTTCTTATTGAAATTGAGTGTGATGTCATTCAAAATTTTGAACATGATTAATAAAACATGGTCTCAATTTGCTTGTAATAATTTAGTGGGAACACTGTTACTGTGCCAAGTACACATAGTGGGCCAGATTGAGTCATCTGAGGCATTTTGACATGGACCCAGTGAGGGTTTACCATGGCTTAGGTATGGTGCACACACACACACACACACATACTGGCAACTCTAGTCACCTAGCGTGGGATAATAAGTCTCCAGCCTGCCACACCTGAGAAGGAGACAGTACATCTCTCAAGGACCTAATTTCATCTGACACGTCGACTCCCATAATAAACTGAAACACGTCGACTCGGTAGTTAACACGTTGTAGTCTATGACAGATAATGACCAGCGTGTTATTGGGAGGTAGCCGACAGCAAGTGTTGCCATCAAAAGCAAATTGTGCTCACAATGTTCTCTAAGGAAAGCACGTTATATAAATCATGGACGCATTCGTACTCACAATTTTCAATAACATTAGCACATTTTATTAATCGTGGCCACACTTTAGTAAATCGTGTTCATGATGTTATATAACGTTAGCAGGTTTTATTAATCGTGGTCACGCTTTAATAAATGGTGTTCATGATGTTACATAACGTTAGCAGGTTTTAGTTAATCGTGGTCACGCTTTAATAAATGGTGTTCATGATGTTATATAACGTTAGCAGGTTTTATTAATCGTGGTCACGCTTTAATAAATGGTGTTCATGATGTTATATAACGTTAGCAGGTTTTATTTAATCGTGGTCACACTTTAATAAATGGTGTTCATGATGTTATATAACATGAGCATGAAGATGCTTAAAAAATTGGACTTGAGCTTTCCAGGGATGCATACAGGTGGGAGGGGAAATTTTTCCCCGTTCCAAAATGGGGAATGACAGAAAAGGTTTGGGAACCACTGACACAGGCTAACAATGAGTGCGCGTCTGTACCGTACCACACACTGCAACACTGGGTGTGCGTCTGTACTGTAGGCTAACACACACTGGGTGTGCATCTGTACTGTAGGCTAACACACACGGGGTGTGCATCTGTACTGTAGGCTAACACACACGGGGTGTGCATCTGTACTGTAGGCTAACACACACTGCCACACTGGGTGTGCATCTGTACTGTAGGCTAACACACACTGGGTGTGCATCTGTACTGTAGGCTAACACACACTGCCACACTGGGTGTACATCTGTACTGTAGGCTAACACACACTGGGTGTGCATCTGTACTGTAGGCTAACACACACTGCCACACTGGGTGTGCATCTGTACTGTAGGCTAACACACACTGGGTGTGCATCTGTACTGTAGGCTAACACACACTGCCACACTGGGTGTGCATCTGTACCGTATCTGAACGGTCATGGTTTGCTTGGATGAAGGAACAAATTCTCTAACAATACAGTTCAGGGCTATAAATGATATTATTTTATACTGTAATCAGCCAGTAATGATGGGAGGTTAAACCTGCCAAAAATGAAATCATGAAAACAGTAAAATGAAAAGGCAAAACTCTTTTTGGCATTTACTTATTTAATTATCTGTGCATTTATCCTGCCAAAATTAAACATGAAATGAAATATAGACATTTGGCTTTTAATTTTCCTGATAAACATGAGTCATTTGTGATCAAAATAAATATAGAACGTCATTCAACTCCCATATGACAGAGGGAGATAAATTGCTACATGCTGATGGGTCACTTCTGTTGCAAGAAATTTCACAAGTTGAGCGTCTGATAGAGATAATGTCGCTGTTAACCCCTTAAAATGAAGTTTGGTCACATCAGATTTGACTTATTTTATTTTTATCTCTTCACTCTAAGCTCCAGGTTCGGTCCTCGGCCGTAGTTTAAGGCTAAGGAAAGCATCACTCACCAATTAGCAGTAGGCTGTTGTCAGTCTGATCTTTATTAACTGGCTGTCCCCCGCCCCCATAAAAGTTTTTTTAAATTCAGCAGCCATAGCGCACTGCCTCCGGATCCGGATCCGTTTGTCTGAGTGGAACGCATATCGTACATGCGCACTGTTAGTCCGTAACAATAGAACACTGCCTTGATCTGAGGTTTCTAACTCCACAAGTTATTGCTTGTTATTGCTCATTCATTAGTTAGTCAACAGACCTTTTTGTTGTTGTTGATTCAGGTTAAGGTTGGTGAGTTTGAAACGTAACATGGCAATATAACAAGTGATGAATGGGTTGATATTTACATTCATATACTGACTATATTGATTAGTATTAAGAATATGGCGCGTAACAAGTGATGAATGGCTTTATCGTTCGTATATTTAGCGTTATGGTACGCGTCACCGTGACATCAGAAATAAATGGCATCACGCACGCACTCTCTCCCGATGGAAACTTACTTACGGTTGAAGAGTCCACGGAAAGGTCCAGCCGGTCACCCTGTTGGCACGCGATCGGACCTCGGTGTAGAACCACGTGTAAAAAAAACACTGCCGTTTGCACACTTTAGCAATGCACGTGAAGATTCCAGTGTTTCCTCCCCATCTGATGAGTGTCTCGCGCTTTGTTAATGAAGATTGTTGCGCGTAAGAGACGCTGGAGAAACAGAGAGGAGCTCGAGCAAATCTGACATCAGATGGGTGGGGCCACGCGCCAACCCACGCAGAGGAGGGAATTAGCTCAGAGATCCCGTTTGTTTAGTATATATTAGGGGAAAGTGCTGGCACGCGGACTGGCCGTCTAATACCTCCGCGAGTGTTTCCCGTTAGTTCTCTCCAGTCCCACACACAGCAGAACAATTCAAGTTTTCAGACCAGACCTCTTTACAGTGTGTGTGCACAGGCAGTGACCACCCAACATGACAAACAGGAGCGTGTGCTGCGGTGGTGATACACACACACACGCACACACAAACACCAACAGCAGTGTGTGCTGGGTTGGTGATAAACACATACACACACACACACACACTAACACCAACAGCAGTGTGTGCTGGGTTGGTGATAAACACATACACACACACACACACACACACACACACCACTAACACCAACAGCAGTGTGTGCTGGGTTGGTGATAAACACATACACACACACACACACACTAACACCAACAGCAGTGTGTGCTGGGTTGGTGATAAACACACACACACACACACACACACACACACACTAACACCAACAGCAGTGTGTGCTAGGTTGGTGATAAACACATACACGCACACACACACACACACACACACACTAACACCAACAGCAGTGTGTGCTGGGTTGGTGATAAACACACACACACACACACACACACACACACACACTAACACCAACAGCAGTGTGTGCTGGGTTGGTGATAAACACATACACCACACACACACACACACACACACTAACACCAACAGCAGTGTGTGCTGGGTTGGTGATAAACACATACACACACACACACACACACACACACACTAACACCAACAGCAGTGTGTGCTGGGTTGGTGATAAACACATACACACACACACACACACACACACACTAACACCAACAGCAGTGTGTGCTGGGTTGGTGATAAACACACACACACACACACACACACACACACACACTAACACCAACAGCAGTGTGTGCTGGGTTGGTGATAAGCACACACACACACACACACACACACACACTAACACCAACAGCAGTGTGTGCTGGGTTGGTGATAAACACACACACACACACACACACACACACACTAACACCAACAGCAGTGTGTGTTGGGTTGGTGATAAACACATACTACGTGCTATTAAAAATGTATTTCCTGTAAGCTTTGGATCTTTTCTAGAAGGAAAATGGTGTGATGTGATGTGATGTGATATAACGTGATGTGATGAGAGAGAGCTGTTGCTCTAGTAGTGTGATGTGATGCTGTTGCTCTTGATGTGATGTGATGTAATGATGTTCTAGTAGCAACGACGCTGCACTACATCAGGTCCGTTCTCCTGGTAGTCAGCACTGGACACCCAGAGGCGCTGGAAGGTTCCGAGGGAGGCCACGATGGAGCCACCGAGCCAGGAGGACGCATGACGCTGAGAGCCCGAGAGGACTCGGACGCTGGAGCCACGCGGTGCCAGGCGTTCCAGCTCGGCCTGCAAGCGCTCAGGGAATCCCGGCAGCAGGGACGTCCCACCAGCTAGTGCCACATTGGCCAGCAGGTCCTCCTGCCACTCAGGGGCGATCTCCGCCAGACTCCTGAGGGCCAGAACAGGAAGGCCCGGCTGGGCCACGCCCCCCAGGGAGGGGCAGAACAGCAACTCCGCGCAGCGGAAACGCTCGTTGCCCAGGGAGACGGTGGTGCCGTCGGGGAGCTGATACTCAGTGATCTCTGACCTCAGGCACAACTCGTTCTCAAAGTCATGTGACACATAGCAACTCTGGCGCTTGACCTCCTCCAGCAGGGCATGTCGCTCGCCGCCCACTGACCCCGCCTCCTCCAGCAGACCCCTCCTCTCTCCGCCCACTGACCCCACCTCCTCCAGTAGCTGCTGCAGGTAGGCAGAGACGGCAGCGCCCCCCAGTGGCTGACTGCGTGTGGCATGGGGGAGGCAGTAGCCGTTGTAGACAGGGCAAACGCGCGTGGCGCTGGACCCTGCGTCCACCAGCAGGCCTGAGATCAGCCCATAGGAGTAGAGCGAGAGCAGCGGCCGATGGCTCAGGTAGAGCGCTGGGACGGACAGACCCTCGAACAGCAGCTCTGCCACGCGTGCTCGCTGGCCAGGGGGTGACACAGGGGAGTCGCTGACCAGCACGGCATGATCCTGAGGACACACACCCAGCTCCTCCTGCCACAGCGCCATCCAGTGGCTCTCCAGCGCATCGCACTCACTGCACAGCCGCTCCCAGCCAGGAGCAAGCCCAGAGAGGGCAGGGCCATCGGGGTGGAGGTTTCCTATGAAGGAGCCAATCAGGCCGCTGTCCCCGCCTCTGTAAGCATCCAGGCCTTCAGACCAGCGAACCACAGCCCTGGGGCGCTCATCGCCTGAGAAGCCAGCCTTGGTGTGGGCAGAACCGGGGTCAATGATCACCGCCACGTTGTCCAGGAAATCAGCCATTGGTGAACCAGTGTCTTTTCAGGAGATGTTTGTATCTGTCAGTGCTGGGGCCTCAACTTTACACACACACACACACACACAGTATCCACATCCATCTGACTGTCCCCAAGGGAAGAGATGAGCCTTTAGAATGTTGCTGCACACACATTCCGAGAGCCGCCTGTGACATCACAATGATCCTCTACCGTACCCAAAGACATTAGAAACTACTGTCTCTGCGGTAACATTAGCTGTGCCTCCGGTTGCCATGGTTACCAAGAATGGAATGCAGCCCAGAATGCATAGCTGAGAGAGGATTACAGTAGTAATATTTATAATGAACTCCCAGTCACTCATGGGTGGGGATACAGTTCAGACAGTGGCTTTGCTGAATGCGACTGGCTTAGATTTTTTTGTGCATTGTTTATTCATTAGATACCCATTACTAAATAAGCAATCAATAAATAAACAATCAAATAAATAAATAAGTGTATACTTGATGTTATAGCCTACAGCGGGGTCGGCAACGGAGGGGGACTCTCACTGGCACACTGATGACACCTGGAGCGGCGCCTTTGGTTTTTGTACATTAGAAAAAGTTTGGCCGTCTCATCTGCTGTTGAAAAGCCGTTGTCTGTTGTAACGTGCGTCTTCTGTAGAGTGACTAATGAAAGGATCAAAGAGTTGTCACATCCATTGAAATACTAATGGAAGACATGTAGTGAAATTGCATAAATTAGAGTAGCTCATTAAAAGAAAAAAAGAAAGATACAGGAAAAGCAAAATCAAATAAATGGGCATTAGTCCATATGGGATCAGGATCCTTTAGTCCATATGGGATCAGGATCCTTTAGTCCATATGGGATCAGGATCCTTTGGTCCATATGAGATCAGGATCCATGTAGCCTACAGACCCAGACGTGATTAGTCAGTTTGTGTTCAGCACCTTCCAGAGACTGTGACTGCTTTTAAGTTGGGATGGAGGATGTTACGTGTGGGACAGGCGATGGTCTTGCGCCAAGATGCTTATGAGAGGCATCACATGGCCACCTATATGTTACGTGTGGGACAGGCGATGGTCTTAAGCCAAGATGCTTAATCACGTTATTCACGTCTCGCCATCATCTTCACATCCTCGGCTCCAATTTCCCTCCACTCCGTCTCTGCCACTCACAGCAGAAGAAGACGCTGCAGCTCCACAGATGGAGGCACCCAGTGGAGCTAGAGCTTCACCTCGAAGGCAAACAGAGCTAGAGCTTCACCTCGAAGGCAAACAGAGCTAGAGCTTCACCTCGAAGGCAAACAGAGCTAGAGCTTCACCTCGAAGGCAAACAGGGCTAGAGCTTCACCTCGAAGGCAAACAGGGCTAGAGCTTCACCTCGAAGGCAAACAGGGCTAGAGCTTCACCTCGAAGGCAAACAGGGCTAGAGCTTCACCTCGAAGGCAAACAGAGCTAGAGCTTCACCTCGAAGGCAAACAGGGCTAGAGCTTCACCTCGAAGGCAAACAGGGCTAGAGCTTCACCTCGAAGGCAAACAGGTCAGTCGGAGTGCATTGTTTGAGTAGAAGTGCTCTATAAAATGCCAAACTAATCTCAACTTTACAAACTGTTGGAGACGGACTGAAAACCAAACAAAAAGTGACTTAAAATTTAAATTAAAGTGAATTAAAAAGCATTAAATGCACCCTACGGGCTTTAAACATTTTTCCACAAGACAAATCCCAGCGAAGCAGTTGTGCCAAAGACAGGGGACCCAATTCCTGCCACTTAGACATTAAGTCCCCAAAGTGCTGTCTTTCATGGTCATGACTAACAGCAAAGCTGAATGTAACTGGCATGTATCTGTTGTTGACATAACAAGAAAGAGGATGGCTTTGCTGAGTGTGACTGGCTTAGAGTGTCTTTGCTGAATGCAACTGGTGTATATTTGTTTATTTTTAATTATTGGATCCCCATTAAATAAATAAACAATAAAATAAATAAACAACAAAACTGACTGTGACTGGCATGTGGGTTGCTGATATATCAGCGCAGAGGGTTGCTTTGTGGAATGTGACTGGTGTGTATTTGCGTGGGTTAGGGTTAGGGTTAGGACTTAGGGGTTAGGGCTTATTTATATGTGAGCAGCTTTGCTGAATGTGACTGCTGTATATTTGAGTGGGCTAGGGCTTAGGGGTTAGGGCTTATATATATGTGAGCGGCTTTGCTGAATGTGACTGCTGTATATTTGAGTGGGCTAGGGCTTAGGGGTTAGGGCTTATATATATGTGAGCGGCTTTGCTGAATGTGACTGCTGTATATTTGAGTGGGCTAGGGCTTAGGGCTTAGGGGTTATTTATATGTGAGTGGCTTTGCTGTGCCAGTGTGAAAGTTTATCTGTCTTTCCTGTGCATGGTCGTGGCTTAGCTCAATGTGTTACTGAAAATGTGATGAACGGTAAAGTGTTCTCCGTGTGTGTGTGTGTGTGTGTAGAGTTGAGGAGGGGGCGTCGAATAAGAGCTCTCGCTGGAGATGGATGCATTAGAACTCCCCTGTCACATGATCAGATTGTCACAATCCAGCCTTGAGTCAGTCCTGTCCAAGCTGCAACCGGGCAGGCATCGGTGCTCCGCCTCCTGGCTAATGGGCTGATTGGACAACCAATCACCAGCCAGTGCCTGTCTACACCTGCAGCCACAGCTTTAAAAAGCAGGTTCAGGTCAATGCGCACTGTGAGATTTGGGGTTTGTCTCTTTGGAGGAGAAGCTCGCTGCTCTGATCAAGTCTATGTGAGCTTGTTTTTTTTGCAATTTTGCCGCATGAGTCTTGCCTGTGTTATTTGCCCTCCTGTGAGTTATACTCTGCCTGTTTTTGACTGTTTTTTACCTCACGCTTGCTTGCATCTCTCTCTTGTTTATTGAATAAACCACCACTGTTTCGACATTTTGCCTCTGGGTCTGCTTCTGGGTCCTCGAGTCTCGCTCGGCCACACGGGCCTTGACACAGACAGGCAGCTCAACAAAGCCCAGCTCTCCTTCCTCGGCCACAGAGACACACAGCTAGGCCAGAGCACAGCACAACACAGCACAGCAAAACACACAACAACACACAGCACAGCACAGCACAACACAGCACAGCAAAACACACAACAACACACAGCACAGCACAGCACAACAGTGTCTATTTTGTCATTGGTTTTTCTTTACAAACCATGTATATTTTGTCCAAATAGACTCGATGTGTAACACCAACATATTTAACAGCAAAATCAATAATAAACACAACAGCATAATAACCCACCACAGCATAGGACTGCATTTGGGAAAAATGAGACCCAAGATGTTTCAGCACATCCAGTGCAGCGCTGCACAGACCACCATGTTTGAACACATCCAGTGCAGCGCTGCACAGACCACCATGTTTGAACACATCCAGTGCAGCGCTGCACAGACCACCATGTTTCAGCACATCCAGACCACCATGTTTGAACACATCCAGTGCAGCGCTGCACAGACCACCATGTTTCAGCACATCCAGACCACCATGTTTGAACACATCCAGACCACCATGTTTCAACACATCTTCAGTGACATCAATGGTATAGATGGATATCATTTTGGCACACTTGAAACCCCATAGGGTAAGAGCTAGTGAGTGTGTGTGAGTGTGAGTGTGCGTTTGTGTGGGGTTGTAATTTGGGAAAGGCCCAGACTCTTTCTCTCTCTCTTCTCTTTCTCTTTCTCTTTCTCTTTTCTTTTCTTTCTCTCTTTTCTCTCTTCTCTCTCTCTCTCTCTCTCTCTCTCTTTCTCTCTCTCTCTCTCTCTCTCTCTCTCTCCCCTGCTGTCTGTCTATCTTTCTCCTGACATGCTCTCATCAGTGGGGAGAAATGTCACCCCCTGTTGGGCTGGACACCTGAGGCATAGGGC
>PYXC01002556.1:435000-454788 GCA_015244755.2 Tenualosa ilisha | reverse complement strand
ATATTCATATTCAGAAGTGTCATCTACAAGTTTATTTTCACTCATTTTATCTGTATCTATTTTATGTATCCTCTTTTTGGGTTATTTATATGAGATGAGTTCTGTAAGAGCACTGATTTCTGTTTTTCTGTCTTGCCACATGGTGGGGTCTAGTCCCACAGTGGATTCCAGCTATGTTTAGGTAGGCAAGACTAGTTTAACTAGCTGTGCCACTATGCTTGTCTGGTTTCTGGTGTTTTAGGAGTTGGAGGAGTAAATGCATGGAGGACCAACATTTTCATTTTTGATTTGAATTTGTGCAGAAATAAAACTTCAGTGCAGCACTCGTTTTTGGGTATTTAAAACAACAACACAACACAGAAGTGCACCCCGTTACACACACACACACACACACATTAAAATTACTGCATAAAGATGAGAATCACTGCATTTGAACACAGACATAGTTTCAGTAAACACACAGAAGCACCCTCCATATGAACACACACACACACACACGCACAAACCAAACCTAACAATCTCCACACAGTTTTAGGATGCACTTAAGAAACTTGATTACCCTTTCACTTTTAAACACACACACATACACATACACGTATTCCTTAACTCCTGATCAGTGCACATCAATACAGTATAGAGCTTCTCAATCTGAGTTTTTAAAGACAGAACACACACACACACACACACACACACACACACACACACACACATACATATACACAAAGAAAATGCCAGACTTACTCCAGTGTCTCCAGTGTACAGTTTGGATGCTCCAGACCAGTAGAAAGCAGCTCCACTCCCGAATCTCCCAGATTATTGTCACTCAGGTCCAGCTGTCTCAGACTGGAAGAGTTTGAGCTGAGAGCTGAAGATAAAGCTGCACAGCTCTTCACTGTGAGTTTACAACCCCTCAGTCTGTAGACATATGTAACAGGTTTAAATAAACACCTTTGTCTGAATGTATAATTGCACAATAGATCTAGTCTGTAATATAGTTTTCCTTCACTTGGTACACTGCCTTGAGGGTCCTAGTAGCCCCCCCCCTCCCCCATCTGTCTCTATCCCTTTCCTCTTCCTGTTTTGATATCCCTATGGATAGAGGTAGGCTGGGTGATATTAGCTGATAATCAACTGAGAAATATTTATATTCAAAAGTGTCATCTACAAGTTCTGTAAGAGTGCTGTTTCTGTTTTTCTGTCTTGCCACATGTGGGGGGTTTAGCCCCACAGTGGATTCCAGCTATGTTTAGGTAGGCAAGACTAGTTTAACTAGCTGTGCCACTATGCTTGTCTGGTTTCTGGCTGTTTTAGGAGTTGGAGGAGTAAATGCATGGAGGACCAACATTTTCATTTTTATTTGAATTTGTGCGGAAAATAAAACTTCAGTGCAGCACTCGTTTTTGGGTCATTATTTAAGATCATATAATCACTTTCAAACACACACATATTATTCCTTAACTCCTGATCAATGCTGATCAACACAGTAGGCTATAGAGCTTTTAAATCTGAGTTTTTAAAGACACAACACACACACTCATACACAAACAAAGGAAATGTCAGACTTACTCCAGTGTCTCCAGTCTACAGTTTGGATGCTCCAGACCAGTAGAAAGCAGCTCCACTCCTGAATCTCCCAGATTATTGATGCTCAGGTCCAGCTGTCTCAGACTGGAAGAGTTTGAGCTGAGAGCTGAAGATAAAGCTGCAGAGCTCTTCACTGTGAGTTTACACCAACTCAGCCTGTAGACACACCACACACACACACATACACACACAGACTACAATTAAGGAGCAGAGATGACACTCACAGAGGCGGTGATTAAAATGTGATGCTTGTATGGCGAGTGTGTGTCGTGGAGAGGACTGACGAGTGTATGTGGAGAAATCTGTGTATGTGTACAGCCAACTCCCACTCCAGGTGTAAAGTTGTGGTGCAGAGGGTTGTCAAATGTGCAAACAACACACACACACACACACACACGCACACTTATAAGAATGACGTTTTTCTCTATAGTGGACATTTCCCCATAGTGTGATGCATCAGCCGCTTTCACATCATTTCATTGCAAATCATCTGACACCTAAAATCAGTTGGCATGTGTTCACTTCACTCATCTGACACCTTAAAATCAGTTGGCATGTATTCACTCCACTCATCTGACACCTAAAATCAGTTGGCATGTATTCACTCCACTCATCTGACACCTAAAATCAGTTGGCATGTGTTCACTCCACTCATCTGACACCTAAAATCAGTTGGCATGTATTCACTCCACTCATCTGACACCTAAAATCAGTTGGCATGTGTTCACTCCACGGTGGGCGAATACTTTATGCTTCAACCAGTCGTGTGTGTTTGTGTGTGTGTGTGTGTGTTTGTGTGTGCATGTTTGTGTACATGTGCTTGTAGGTGCCATTGTAGTACAACTGTAAAAACTGTAGTGCAGTTATTGATGTTTATTATCATTGTAAAATATACCCTCTTTTTACACTCAGTTCAGTACTCACTGGACTCTTCTTGATGCTTTGACCACTGGCAGCATCCTCAGCAGACCTGCATCTGATCTGGCAGGTGAACCCTCTCCCCCATAATCCTGCAGGTTAAACTCCTCCAGTTCCTGGTCTGACATCAGCAGCACAAAGGCCAGAGCTGAAAACTGGGAAAGAGAGAGATCCTCTTTGGGTTTCTTCTCCTTCCTCAAGTAGCCCTTGACCTCCTCCACCAGAGACTGGTCATTCAGCTCATTCAGACAGTGGAACAGGTTGATGCATCTCTCTGGGTTGGGGGCTTCACTGATCTTCTGTTTGATGTACTTGACAGTTTCCTCTGTGTTCAGTGAGCTGCTTCCTCTCTGTGGTAGCAGGTCTTTTAAGAGCTTCTGATTAGGCTCCAGTGAGAGGCCCAGGAGAAACCTTAGGAAAAGGTCCAGGTGTCCACTCTCATTTCTTAAGGCCTGATCCACTCCAGTCTTGTGTAGGTCACAGATGTTCGCCATCTTAAATGGAAATGAAACTGTAGATGGCTGTTTACCCAGAATATTGACCCCTTTGTTCTGATAACTCAGTAGCACATACAGAGCTGCTAGAAACTCCTGGATGCTCAGATGAACAAAGCAGAACACCTTCCCCTGGTATAGCCCAGCCTCCTCTCTGAAGATCTGGGTGCACACCCCTGAGTATACTGATGCTTCTGTCACATCAATGCCACATCCTCTCAGGTCCTCATCATAGAAGATCAGATTGCCCTTCTCCAGCTGCTGAAAAGCCAGTTTTCCCAGGGACTCAATGGTCTTCTGGTTCCAAACTGTATTCACACCTTGTTTTTCATACTTCTGACTCCTGTATTTGATTTGTATAATCAGGAAGTGTGCATACATTTGAGTCAAAGACTTTGGAATCTCTGTACTGCTTGCTTCAGTCAGGATGCACTCCAAAACACACGCTGACATCCAACAGAAGACTGGAATGTGACACATGATGTAGAGACTTCTAGATGACTTCAGGTGTGTGATGATTCTGCTGGCCAGCTGCTCTTCTGTGATCTTTTTTCTAAAGTACTCTTCTTTTTGTTGGTCATTGAAACCCCGGACTTCTGTCACCTGGTCAACACACTCAGGAGGGATTTGATTGGCTGCTGCTGGTCGGGAGGTGATCCACACGAGAGCAGAGGGAAGCAGATTCCCATTGATGAGGTTTGTGAGAAGGACATCCACTGGGGCGGGTTTTGCTACAGTGTAGATGCTTCCATTGTGCTGGAAATCTAGAGGAAGTCTGCTTTCATCCAGACCATCAAAGATGAAAGCAATGTTGTATTTGTCCTGGTCCATGAAGGAAAAGTCTTTTGTTTCACTGAAAAAGTGGTGAATGAGGTCCATAAGGGTGTATTTCTTGTCTTTCATCAGATTTAGCACACGAAAAGGGAGAGGAAATACAAAGTGGATATTTTGATTGGATTTTCCCTCAACCCAGTCCAGAATGAACTTCTGCACAGAGACTGTTTTTCCAATGCCAGCAACTCCCTTTGTCAGCACAGTTCTGATGGGTTTGTCTTGTCCAGGTAAGGGCCTGAAGATGTTGTTACATTTGATTGGTGTTTCCCCCTTTGTTACTTGTCTCTTGGATGCCATCTCAATCTGTCTGACCTCATGTTCAATATTGACCTCTGCACTGTCCCCCTCTGTGATGTAGAGCTCAGTGTAGATCTTCTTCAGAAAGGTAGTTTTTCCTTGCTTTGGGATGCCTTCAGATACACCCTGAAACATTTTCTTCAGTCTGAATTTCAGCTGTTTCTGACATCTTGTAAATGGTCCATCTAGATGGAAATATACTCACTAGCCATCAGAAAGCATAGCTGTCCATAACTGTTATGCAATTAGCATTATAAACATTGAAATAATTATGAATTGGTATTATGCAATAAATACTGTCATTATTTCTGGTATAGACATATTGTTTTGGTTTCATCACTGATAAAGTTTTCAATTACAGTGGATAAAGATAAACATACAGTGGTTATAAGTAAATCACTCACCATTCTCCAGCTGCTGAGCGATGACCTCCTGACTCATGCTCCTTAGAATGTGCACTGCAATCTTCAGAGCTCCATCTCTGGCATCTCTCTGCTCCTCCTTATCCTCCTCTCTACAAGGGGATTCTGGGTAATCAGGACTCAGGAGCCTCTTGAGTCTCTTTAGCTCATTTTTCATGAAAGTGATGACTTTGTGTTCCAGTTCCTGATTGAAGTTCAAATCATTTAAATCACTGAACATTAGAATGAGTTATAAAAAAGACATTCCAACATTCCAACAACACACAGACTCACACACACACACACCTTGAAAACAGCAGACAACTCATTAGTTTTGCTGATGGGTTGATGAACTCTTTGTTCTTTCTGTTGTTTGCTGAAGGAAACAAAAGGACAGCAGGTGCTGATCAGTGATGCCCCCCGAACAGGTTATAAAGTTGTAAGTGTGGAAGACAGAGTTCACATCTGCAGATTGTGTAGAGAAAATATCTGCATATTTCTGTAAATCATGTATTCTGTAAATCATGCATATGCAAGGTGATGAAGAGGGTTTAAGAGATGTTCTGGAGACAGTTTGTGACCCTAAACCACTTCCAAATGATTGCAATAATAACTCAACAACAAGTTCTTAAAAATTGAACATGCTCTGATGTTAAAACCATGTTCAGCATGCTGTTTAAAGCAGGATTATTCAAGAAGTGTTCTACAAAGGATTTTCTGACTTCTATTTGTAATGTGTTTGTGATGAGCTATAGGCTTTGGGTTATTATGTACAAATCTGTGTGAAAGCTGTAAAAGCCTACAATACTGAAATGTAGAAGTGAAAGCACCAATCAAGATCAACTCTCTATACCTGGGATCAGGACGAATGACACCCTCTCTGAAAGTGATCATCCCTCCCTTAGACTCATTGCTCTTCATAGACACACAGCTGAGTGCAGGAGAGTCTGTTCTCAAATCCACTGGCCTTCAGCAAAGTAAACACACCACACAGCAGTAAGTCATTCAGCATGCTCTTTTTCAAAACAAGTAGATTTTGCCATGTTTTGCCCAAACTATCGTTATATACTGTATGTGTATTTGTAGGCACACTGAGGAAACCTGAAACACATCTCCTTCCCCTGTTTCCAACTGACTACATGTTTGGCCAGCACTCTAAAAGTAACAAAAGTTGACTAATTGAAGCCTGCTCCTACCCTTCACAAAAGTGTATCACCCTGTCAGCCCTATCATGCACGTGCTTTCGTGACTGACGGATGATATTACTATCTTTATATGAGTGCATCATTTGTTTTTCTGACAGAGACCCACTTTGTCGAGATACCAGACGACTATGCGCCCTCACGGGCGTCAGCTAAAGCAGGAGGTCTGGTCCAGCACAAAACTTACATTCTGCTGGTTTGGGCGTCCTGGTCTGCGGAGCACAGCTAACTGGGACAAACCTGGTTTGAAGTCAGTGGCGCATTACTAAAGTGCTATTTTATGGGAATGCGTGCACACCTTGCTTCCGTCATCTACAGGAATGCTTAGCAGTGCTTATTCATGCAAAATCAACTGTAACAGGTTGTTTTTCAACCAACTGAATAACAGACACCAAAGAAGAGTCCAAAATATCGATAAATAACAATGTCTTTTGATAGCCAGCTACAGGAGAGAGAGAAAGTGTCAGAGGCAGCCCCACACTCCCCAGATATAAGACACACTGAAACTATGAATCAATGCAATGGTATGTTTTGTCAAAGTAACCAATCATTCTAGCTGTGCTCATGTGGAAGAACTATTATTACAAGATGAAAGACCTTAAGGCCGAAAAGAGGAAGGATAAGCTATTTATCAAAAGACTATTTTCCTTCTATCTGAATTTCATTGGCGACAAAAAGAGGATAGATGATGTTTACTTTTGTTTTCTTCACTGAAAATGTAAGTAGGCTATTAAGTGTTCAGACAAAGTCTATCTAAAAAGGACAAAACTTACTTTGCCTATTTATTGAGCATAGCCATTTATCTACGGTATGACACCATAGGTACAGCCATATGTAGATATTTGATGTTTTAAAATCATTTTGTTAAATGTGTCTGCATCTAAGCTGCGTTATAATTGTAGAGAAAACCCGCCAGTAAAACACCAACTAGACAAAGGCCGATGTGCGCTGGTTCTTAAGGGCAAGGGGAACGGGCTCTCTTATAGTAATTTTGGCGTTACACCCAAAACACACCCATGATTAATTAAGCAACATAAGTCCAACCCTTTTGAATGTTGCGCCGGGCGCATTGGTCATTTTATTCCACCGTCAAAATACCATATTGTCCTGGGAACACCTCCAAATTAATGTGCGCTGGCCGCAGGTGACAAGACACACCTGACTACGTACATAGTGCCCAGTGTGTGTGTGTGTGTGTGTGTTGATGGCTCAGAATTAGTGTATTAGTATTTGGGGAGCATGATGGTAACTTTCTTGTGATTCATAAACCCAAGAACACACGTATGTCCTGAAAATGTGTATTCATCATCTGAATATGTTCAATATGTGTCTACATTCTACATTGTTGGATCTTGTATTATTCTTTTAACATGAAGTTTGTGGCGTTTGTGTGTCTGGCTGTTTGCCTGTCAGCATGATAACTTGAAGAATACTGAACAGATTTGGATGACATTTTTGGACAAGGTGGGAATTAGAAAAAGAAACAGATTGATAAAGTTTGGTGGTGATCTGTAACACCGTCTGGAATTTGTATTGGGTCAGTGACCATACATTGCTTTGGCGGAGGTCTGTGCTCTCCAAGTACTTTCTAGTTTGATTTTGTACTGTTCTGTTAACATAACACAGCCATGTGAGCAAAATTCCCAAATTCCCTCAGTGAAGAAGGTGCTCCATCACACTGACCTGTTTTCTGGAGCAAAATCATGCATAACTAGAGCCTAAAATATTGCTGTGTCGGCCACACGGTCATCTCAGTTGTCAAATACAAATCTATACAGAACAGGTGAGGATCATCCACCTTTCTGTGTGGTAACCCACCAATACCTGTGGTCAGGATGACTGCCTCCCTTAGTGAAGGTGGTGATCTCTCCCTTTGACTGGTCACTCCTCATGGACACACAGCTGGGTGTAGAAGAGTCTGGACTTGTTTTCTTAATCGGCCTATCAGTTATGACAACATAATGTTAAAGGCAATGTGTTAAAGGGGTGATTATATTTAGAAAAGATGCCAATAATTCATTAATATCATTAAGGACAACACACACACACACACACACACATTCACGAAGGATTTTCTGACTTCTATTTGTAATGTGTTTGTGATGAGCTATAGGCTTTGGGTTATTATGTACAAATCTGTGTGAAAGCTGTAAAAGCCTACAATACTGAAATGTAGAAGTGAAAGCACCAATCAAGATCAACTCTCTACTTGGGATCAGGACGAATGACACCCTCTCTGAAAGTGATCATCCCTCCCTTAGACTCATTGCTCTTCATAGACACATAGCTGAGTGCAGGAGAGTCTGTTCTCAAATCCACTGGCCTTCAGCAAAATAAACAAACCATACAGCAGTAAGTCATTCAGCGTGCTCTTTTTCAAAACAAGTAGATTTTGCCATGTTTTGCCTAAACTATCGTTATATACCGTATGTGTATTTGTAGGCACACTGAGGAAACCTGGAACACATCTCCTTCCCCTGTTTCCAACTGACTACATGTTTGGCCAGCACTCTAAAAGTAACAAAAACTGACTAATTGAAGCCTGCTCTTACCCCTTCACAAAAGTGTATCACCCTGTCAGCCCTATCATGCACGTGCTTTCGTGACTGACGGATGATATTACTATCTTTATATGAGTGCATCATTCGTTTTTCTGCCAGAGACCCACTTTGTCGAGATACCAGACGACTATGCACCCTCACGGGCGTCAGCTAAAGCAGGAGGTCTGGTCGAGCACAAAACTTACATTCTGCTAGTTTGGGCGTCCTGGTCTGCGGAGCACAGCAAACTGGGACAAACCTGGTTTGAAGTCAGTGGCGCATTACTAAAGTGCTATTTTATGGGAGTACAGCCTAATGGGATATGGAAGTTTGTGTGCAATGCGTGCACACCTTGCTTCTGTCATCTACAGGAATGCTTAGCAGTGCTTATTCAGGCAAAATCAACTGTAACAGGTTGTTTTTCAACCAACTGAATAACAGACACCAACGAATAGTCCAAAATATTGATAAATAACAATGTCTTTTGATAGCCAGCTACAGGAGAGAGAGAGAGTGTCAGAGGCAGCCCCCCACTCCCCAGATATAAGACACACTGAATCTATGAATCAATGCAATGGTATGTTTTGTCAAAGTAACCAATCATTCTAGCTGTGCTCATGTGGAAGAACTATTATTACAAGATGAAAGACCTTAAGGCCGAAAGGAGGAAGGTTAAGTTATTTATCAAAAGACTATTTTCCTTCTATCTGAATTTCATTGGCGACAAAAAGAGGACAGATGATGTTTACTTTTGTTTTCTTCACTGAAAATGTAAGTAGGCTATTAAGTGTTCAGACAAAGTCTATCTAAAAAGGACAAAACTTACTTTGCCTATTTATTGAGCATAGCCATTTATCTACGGTATGACACCATAGGTACAGCCATATGTAGATATTTGATGTTTTAAAATCATTTTGTTAAATGTGTCTGCATCTAAGCTGCGTTATAATTGTAGAGAAAACCCGCCAGTAAAACACCAACTAGACAAAGGCCGATGTGCGCTGGTTCTTAAGGGCAAGGGGAACGGGCTCTCTTATAGTAATTTTGGCGTTACACCCAAAACAGACCCATGATTAATTAAGCAACATAAGTCCAACCCTTTTGAATGTTGCGCCGGGCGCATTGGTCATTTTATTCCACCGTCAAAATACCATATTGTCCTGGGAACACCTCCAAATTAATGTGCGCTGGCCGCAGGTGACAAGACACACCTGACTACGTACATAGTGCCCAGTGTGTGTGTGTGTGTGTGTGTGTTGATGGCTCAGAATTAGTGTATTAGTATTTGGGGAGCATGATGGTAACTTTTTTGTGATTCATAAACCCAAGAACACAGTTATGTCCTGAAAATGTGTATTCATCCTCTGAATATGTTCAATATGTGTCTACATTCTACATTGTTGGATCTTGTATTATTCTTTTAACATGAAGTTTGTGGCGTTTGTGTGTCTGGCTGTTTGCCTGTCAGCATGATAACTTGAAGAGTACTGCACAGATTTGGATGACATTTTTGGACAAGGTGGGAATTAGAAAAAGAAACAGATTGATAAAGTTTGGTGGTGATCTGTAACACCGTCTGGAATTTGTATTGGGTCAGTGACCATACATTGCTTTGGCGGAGGTCTGCGCTCTCCAAGTACTTTCTAGTTTGGTTTTGTACTGTTCTGTTAACATAACACAGCCATGTGAGCAAAATTCCCAAATTCCCTCAGTGAAGAAGGTGCTCCATCACACTGACCTGTTTTCTGGAGCAAAATCATGCATAACTAGAGCCTAAAATATTGCTGTGTCGGCCACACGGTCATCTCAGTTGTCAAATACAAATCTATACAGAACAGGTGAGGATCATCCACCTTTCTGTGTGGTAACCCACCAATACCTGTGGTCAGGATGACTGCCTCCCTTAGTGAAGGTGGTGATCTCTCCCTTTGACCGGTCACTCCTCATGGACACACAGCTGGGTGTAGAAGAGTCTGGACTTGTTTTCTTAATCGGCCTATCAGTTATGACAACATAATGTTAAAGGCAATGTGTTAAAGGGGTGATTATATTTAGAAAAGATGCCAATAATTCATTAATATCATTAAGGACAACACACACACACACACACACATTTACGAAGGATTTTCTGACTTCTATTTGTAATGTGTTTGTGATGAGCTATAGGCTTTGGGTTATTATGTACAAATCTGTGTGAAAGCTGTAAAAGCCTACAATACTGAAATGTAGAAGTGAAAGCACCAATCAAGATCAACTCTCTACTTGGGATCAGGACGAATGCCACCCTCTCTGAAAGTGATCATCCCTCCCTTAGACTCATTGCTCTTCATAGACACATAGCTGAGTGCAGGAGAGTCTGTTCTCAAATCCACTGGCCTTCAGCAAAATAAACAAACCATACAGCAGTAAGTCATTCAGCGTGCTCTTTTTCAAAACAAGTAGATTTTGCCATGTTTTGCCTAAACTATCGTTATATACCGTATGTGTATTTGTAGGCACACTGAGGAAACCTGGAACACATCTCCTTCCCCTGTTTCCAACTGACTACATGTTTGGCCAGCACTCTAAAAGTAACAAAAACTGACTAATTGAAGCCTGCTCTTACCCTTCACAAAAGTGTATCACCCTGTCAGCCCTATCATGCACGTGCTTTCGTGACTGACGGATGATATTACTATCTTTATATGAGTGCATCATTCGTTTTTCTGCCAGAGACCCACTTTGTCGAGATACCAGACGACTATGCACCCTCACGGGCGTCAGCTAAAGCAGGAGGTCTGGTCGAGCACAAAACTTACATTCTGCTAGTTTGGGCGTCCTGGTCTGCGGAGCACAGCAAACTGGGACAAACCTGGTTTGAAGTCAGTGGCGTATTACAAAAGTGCTATTTTATGGGAGTACAGCCTAATGGGATATGGAAGTTTGTGTGCAATGCGTGCACACCTTGCTTCTGTCATCTACAGGAATGCTTAGCAGTGCTTATTCAGGCAAAATCAACTGTAACAGGTTGTTTTTCAACCAACTGAATAACAGACACCAAAGAATAGTCCAAAATATCGATAAATAACAATGTCTTTTGATAGCCAGCTACAGGAGAGAGAGAGAGTGTCAGAGGCAGCCCCCCACTTCCCAGATATAAGACACACTGAATCTATGAATCAATGCAATGGTATGTTTTGTCAAAGTAACCAATCATTCTAGCTGTGCTCATGTGGAAGAACTATTATTACAAGATGAAAGACCTTAAGGCCGAAAGGAGGAAGGTTAAGCTATTTATCAAAAGACTATTTTCCTTCTATCTGAATTTCATTGGCGACAAAAAGAGGACAGATGATGTTTACTTTTGTTTTCTTCACTGAAAATGTAAGTAGGCTATTAAGTGTTCAGACAAAGTCTATCTAAAAAGGACGAAACTTACTTTGTCTATTTATTGAGCATAGCCATTTATCTACGGTATGACACCATAGGTACAGCCATATGTAGATATTTGATGTTTTAAAATCATTTTGTTAAATGTGTCTGCATCTAAGCTGCGTTATAATTGTAGAGAAAACCCGCCAGTAAAACACCAACTAGACAAAGGCCGATGTGCGCTGGTTCTTAAGGGCAAGGGGAACGGGCTCTCTTATAGTAATTTTGGCGTTACACCCAAAACACACCCATGATTAATTAAGCAACATAAGTCCAACCCTTTTGAATGTTGTGCCGGGCGCATTGGTCATTTTATTCCACCGTCAAAATACCATATTGTCCTGGGAACACCTCCAAATTAATGTGCGCTGGCCGCAGGTGACAAGACACACCTGACTACGTACATAGTGCCCAGTGTGTGTGTGTGTGTGTGTGTGTGTTGATGGCTCAGAATTAGTGTATTAGTATTTGGGGAGCATGATGGTAACTTTTTTGTGATTCATAAACCCAAGAACACAGTTATGTCCTGAAAATGTGTATTCATCCTCTGAATATGGTCAATATGTGTCTACATTCTACATTGTTGGATCTTGTATTGTTCTGTTAACATGAAGTTTGTGGCGTTTGTGTGTCTGGCTGTTTGCCTGTCAGCATGATAACTTGAAGAGTACTGCACAGATTTGGATGACATTTTTGGACAAGGTGGGAATTAGAAAAAGAAACAGATTGATAAAGTTTGGTGGTGATCTGTAACACCGTCTGGAATTTGTATTGGGTCAGTGACCATACATTGCTTTGGCGGAGGTCTGCGCTCTCCAAGTACTTTCTAGTTTGATTTTGTACTGTTCTGTTAACATAACACAGCCATGTGAGCAAAATTCCCAAATTCCCTCAGTGAAGAAGGTGCTCCATCACACTGACCTGTTTTCTGGAGCAAAATCATGCATAACTAGAGCCTAAAATATTGCTGTGTCGGCCACATGGTCATCTCAATTGTCAAATACAAATCTATACAGAACAGGTGAGGATCATCCACCTTTCTGTGTGTAAGCCACCAATACCTGTGGTCAGGATGACTGCCTCCCTTAGTGAAGGTGGTGATCTCTCCCTTTGACCGGTCACTCCTCATGGACACACAGCTGGGTGTAGAAGAGTCTGGACTTGTTTTCTTAATCAGCCTATCAGTTATGACAACATAATGTTAAAGACAATGTGTTAAAGGGGTGATTATATTTAGAAAAGATGCCAATAATTCATTAATATCATTAAGGACAACACACACACACACACACATTCACACACAAACCTTTTACTTCCATGTCCACCAACAAAGTCTCCATGTCGACTCATGTTGAAGAGAGAGCTACAGTCACTCCCTGCTTGAGACACATAAAGCATTTTGCAGTTGTCTAAAATCGGTAGGCAGGTGTTGAATTACAGTAGGCCTCCTCATCTAGGCAGCATAGAGTATCTGCTCTCCAGTCTCTAACTAAAACCTATTATAAGTCTATGGCTAGTCCTGTGTCCTCTCACTGATGTTCATGTATGTGTAACTACATTTGGTAAATGTATGTAGTTCAGTTCACAGCATGTGTGTCACTCAATGTCCACTCCCCCAGAGTTTTGATACTGAATGACCCAACCACCTCAGAATTGTCATTAGTGGGGATAAAATCACAGAAGCCCAATAGTGTCTATGAGAGTGAATGAAGCACTAGGCTGTGAACTAAGTGAACTAGGCTGAATTCAGTTAAACAGGTCACACTAAAAGCTTTCATGTATATTATATATTACAATATATTTTTCCAGAAAAGTACAATTTCAACCCTGCTGGCTTGCCAAGGTGACATTAAACTGAGAAATGTGTAGGTATATCAACTTAACAAAAGATAAATGGTCATTTCAAAGCCTCTCTCTATTTCACTCACTCACTCTCTGTCTCTCTCTCTCTCTCTCTCTCTCTCTCTTTCTCACACACATACACACACCCCCTTATTATGACCCAGGCAGCATGGGCCAAAGTTCACTTCTTATGAAATGTACAATAACTCGCTACTCTCCATATGTTCCTAAATATAACCAGCAGAAAAAAAATATTTCTGTTAGTAACAGCAATTCTTTAATTATTTGTTTCTTCTCTAGTATTTAGCCTTCTAGTTTGCTAACAGTTTGTGTTGTTTGGAGGTTCAGAAATGGCCCTGCTTATACACACAGCATACATCAAATATTTAGAGCAAAAACAGCAAACTCTTTCAGAACTTCCATCAACATTCACTCTATTTATACACTTACCTGAATGTGTGGACTTAGTCACATTAAGTCTCTATGCTCTCTAAAGCTTTTTTTAGGTCCTCCTAAAACCGCTTGTCCTCTTCAGTGGAAAAACAGGTTATTAAAGAGAAAGAGACTCATCCTTATGATTCAGGAGTGTAATAATTAAACAGGTTGATGAAGTCTTCTGATTGGCCGGTCAAGGCTGAAGCCTGATAGAACTGATTTTCTGATCAAGTCTAGAGGATTTACAGCCAGGCCTTATGGTCTCATGATTGTAGTTTTACAGGTAAACCTTTGGATGCAATAAACAGGTTCATCATTTTATAAAGGATGGCCTGCTTTGGAAAGAGGATTATAAAATACTCCATTTGCAAGACTCAGGAACCTTTCTGATGTGTGTTTTTTTTTCACAGAATTATTCTGGACATGAATCAAAGCATTTTTAACAGCTTAAACTAATGCCATGAGTCTCCATGGCAACAACTACTTGGATGGACATTATGAATCAGTACAATCAGTCTGTGAACGAGAAAAGATGTGACAGTAAGACCCCAAACACCTAATTTCTTCAACAGCCATGCAAAATGAAGCCAACACACACAAAATATTTCCACAGAACCCTATTAAAAATTCTCTAATTTACAGCACTGGTAATGATCAATTACGCTTTCAGATGGGGGGAACCTGAGAGCAAAATGTTCTTTGGTGTTGCTTTACAGGTAGGGCTGGAGATCGTGCACAAATGGTTTGAGCTACTTTGAAAATACACAATTCAGATGTCCAAGCCCCTTTCTTCAGACTACTTGAGACCATTCTCTCTCAAAGTTAGGTGACGGTTCCAGTTCCTTTCTGGGTTCTACTACATCTTCATTATTTAGATTTTTCAGAGCAATCTAATATCTGATTATTTATTCATTTATTTCACTTAGGCTACTGAAATAGACTACTTTGAAACAGAATTATGGTATAGGGTTTCCTACAGAGCTTTATACTTAAGGACCACCACCAAAAAAAAAAAAAAAAATTGTATAGGCTGTTTATTTCTTTGAGGCATAAAGTATCTATTACGATGTAAGTCTGCACCTTCACGACATCTAGCCTAATAAAGTTTGAACTGAACAGGGGAACTAATTTGTTTCCGCAGTTGGCTGTAGAATAGAATACCGCAGCGTCTCGTGACACCTTTCCATGAAACTTCACAGACGGTCGGTAAACAATCTTTGAGCAAACTATTTTTTAAAACTGGCTTCCATCATGCCTCTATAGACATTCCGGTAGCCAACATTATTACGCTTGGACTGTCAGCATACCGGTAGGTTACCTAAACACCGCCACTTGCCTTGGGATGCGCCTTCTCCCCGATAGACCGGCGCTCTGCAGGCATAGATTAGAGCCTATATAGGTATGGATAGTCTTGTCTAAGTACAACTCAGCAACAAGCATATAATATTAAAGAAACAGAAAACTCACCTTGACGTTGACAAATATGCAATTACCTCAGAAAAGACGTATATGACCTATATGGACAGATAGACTACGTCCAGAAAAAAAGATGGACTTTCGTTTTCTATTTTTCACACGGAGGCAATATTCCATTGTCTCAACAGAATTTGCCAGCAGGTGGCAGTAGTCACTATCTACGCCAGGAGTCTCCAACCTAATTGGAGCGCAGTGGAAACACTAATCTAACGTGGCATCTAAATTTGTGCGGAGAAAAATATTTTTTGACCTTTACTGGCCCCTTTATTTTCCATAGTCAGACTATAGGCAAACGTGGAGAGCATTTCCAACAACAGCTCTCAGCAGCGTGCAGCAGGAAGAAGCATTTTGTACCAGACAGTTTAAATATGACCTTATGGAGAGCAACTCTTCAGCTGGTGGGGAGCTGCTGGTACCACTGGTTGGAGAGCCCAGGTTTACTTTATGGGTACCTATGAATAACCATGTGAATTTAACAGTGCAGTGGAGACTGTGGGCCAGATAGGGTTATAGTGCATCTGTGAGGAATAGTAGAAATGATCATTTAGTAGGAATAATAATTTTCTATGATTGATTAACTTATAATTGGTTTGATTTATCAAGCCCTTTATCATCTCCATGTATCAGCTAACTTCTGTTACCTCCACCACCCAAAGTCCCTGTGTGTCAGACCCTGAATATTATTCCTTTAACATGCTGATCAGCATTCACATGTGTAGTCTGAAGTTCTACTGTCACTGTAAGTTTATTAATTTTTATTTTATTTATTCATTGTTATATTTATTTAAACACATAGTATATAGAGTGGTCTGTATACCATGCTATAGCATATTGGAAGAATGATTCAGGACCAGAAGAGCAGGGTGGTTGCAGCCCCTAGCAGAGTTCCAAAGATCTATATTGGGACAGTATGGAGCTCTAGTTTTAGATGTTTTAGTGTTTAAGATGTAATGACTTCACATAATCCTGAACTACAAAGTAGAGTCCATAAACCTCTTTTGAAAAAGTTTTAATATTTAATGGAGATGGTTATTCTGAGCCCTTATACATTCACCGGTTTGATGAGGAACAAGAGGAGATCCCCAGGGCTGGAGCACACCTGAAGATCCCCAGGGCTGGAGCACAACTGAAGATCCCCAGGGCTGGAGCACACCTGAAGATCCCCAGGGCTGGAGCACACCTGAAGATCCCCAGGGCTGGAGCACACCTGAAGATCCCCAGGGCTGGAGCTGGCATACCTGAAAGTCACTGGCTCAGTGTGTGTGGTTCCATACCAGCCTTTAGCCCAGTGTGTAGTAACCATGGGGTGGTAACATAACTGAAGGTCAGTGTGTGTGGTAACATACCTGAACACAATCCCAGTGTGTGTGTTCATGTATCAGAAGGCCACTAGCCCAGCGTGTGGGTGTGTGTGGTAACATCCATAGAGGCTACTAGCCCAGTGTGTGTGTAGTAACATCCACAGAGGCCACTAGCCCAGTGTGTGTGTGTGTGTGTGTGTGTGTGTGGTAACATCCACAGAGGCTTCTAGCCCAGTGTGTGTGTGTGTGTGTGTGTGTGGTAACATCCACAGAGGCTTCTAGCCCAGTGTGTGTGTGGTAACATCCACAGAGGCCACTAGCCCAGTGTGTGTGTGTGTGTGTGTGTGGTAACATCCATAAAGGTGACTAGCCCAGTGTGTGTGTGTGTGTGTGTGGTAACATCCATAGAGGCTACTAGCCCAGTGTGTGTGTGTGTGTGTGGTATTATCCACAGAGGCAACTAGCCCAATGTGTGTGTGTGTGGTATCATCCATAGAGGTGTCTAGCCCAGTGTGTGTGTGTGGTAACATCCACAGAGGCCAGTAGCAGAGTGTGTGTGTGTGTGTGTGGTAACATCCATAGAGGCCACTAGCCCAGTGTGTGTGTGTGTATGGTAACATCCATAGAGGCTACTAGCCCAGTGTGTGTGTGGTAACATGCATAGAGGCTACTAGCCCAGTGTGTGTGTGGTAACATCCACAGAGGCTACTAGCCCAGTGTGTGTGTGTGTGTGGTAACATCCGTAGAGGTGACTAGCCCAGTTTGTGTGTGTGTGGTAACATCCGTAGAGGTGACTAGCCCAGTGTGTGTGTGTGGTAACATCCATCCACTCTCATGGGTGTGTTGTGAAGCTTCATAAAGGAGAAACACACTCTGAAGCCTTTACTCTTCCTAAGATATGCTACTGATTATGGCACGGGGCCAAAACATATTCGGTTGTTCAGATGGAGTGGTCCACAGTCTCACAGTACTCATATTACAAACCCCTGTGAGAGCAGTTTTGTCAAGTGTGTTTCTGTCTCTCACCTAAACAGTGATTTACATGTTGAGTTTTGCACACATTCTCTGGTGCTCTTAAACCTTTATATCCCTTGGCCAATCATGATGAGACATGATCATGGCCAGTTACTACTGTAGCCAGATCTCACACACACACACACACACACACACACACACAAACACAGACACTCTAGACCAGCTGCTGCTGCTGAGACCAGATCATAGCCAGTAAGTACTGCAGCCAGATCACACACACACACACACACACGGACACATGCAGAGGACCAGGTGCTGCTGCTGAGACCAGATCATGGCCAGTAAGTACTGCAGCCAGATCACACCCACACATACACACACACACACACACACACAGACACACACACATACACACACACACACTCTCAGACTCTGGACCAGTTGCTGCTGCTGAGGCCAGATCATGGCCAGTAAGTACTGCAGCCAGGTCACTAGAATCTCCTCATCCACCTCCATGCTTGCTGCTGCCCTCTGCTGTAAAAGAGCTGTAATTACATGTAGGGACCCTGAGCAGTGTAGAGGTGTGACGGGGACATTGGATGCTCTGGGAGGGGTGATGGACCAGCTGGTGAAGACATGACATGACACGCAACATTCATACACTGGGAGACAAGACTGGTACCTTTATGTCACACTGTAAGATAAATAAATAGATTAGTACAAGTTTATTCATTTGCCTTTCAGAGTGAAAGTTCTGACTCAGAGGGATGTTTGACTTCATATCTCACTAAAGCACTTAACCTCCGTCTAAAACACTAAAAGCCTTCTGACTGACCCTAAACCCCCACGCCCACCCAGCCTCTCAGTGTCACCCCCCTCGCTCATCAGAGCGTGAAAAACCACTGCGCATGTCAGAAGGTGACAATGGGATGGAAAGGGTTCAGGTGGAATCTTTAATCAGTCAAAATTCAATCCAATTGAGATGAAACCCACCCCCTTTTCATCCCTCTCTTCTACTGCAGTCACTTTCTCTACAGCAAAGGTTTAGACTGTTTCAGTGATTAAAACAAAAACAATGTTTGATCGATATATTTCATCCCTAACGACTTCCATTCCATTAAGACACCATATGGATTGTTGAAACGGAAGCATCTGACTCAGAGGGATGTGTTAGCTCATATCTCAATTAACCTGAAAGACTAAGACTGAGTGAAGCAGCTGCTTCAAAAGCGCAGAGGATTATAAACTGAAATTAAGATTATTATGCAGTGAGGCCAGTTTTGCATGAGATTATGTTGCCCTCAGGTCAGTATAGGACTGAGACCTTTAGGACTATAGGAAGAGCCAGCACTAACATGAGTGACTGAACTCACCACACGGAGACAAACTAGTTGAGAAATAATGAATAAAAGTTTAATGGCACGTATATAGATGATACATCCATAGATTGAACTCAGACTACACACACACACACACACACACACACATTACATTGAGAAGTTAAAAAGAATAATCATTCATCACTCAAATATCATCAATTATTTGAATATTCTTTAATTATATGGAAGCCATGACCCTCGTTGCTTTGAAGAAAGCCCTGAAGAATGGCATGTTCTCAGGCCAATGTGCCCTTGATGCCCCCTGAAGAATGGCATGTTCTCAGGCCAATGTGCCCTTGATGCCCCCTGAAGAATGGCATGTTCTCTCCCCCTAAAAAACATCCATTCAACTGCATAATCAATACTTCATGTAGTTGATGACCTTTATGCCCCCCCCCCCAAAAAAAACCTGCTCTGAATGGCCTCGCCCCTAAAATGATGAAATTCCAGGCCTGCTACACACGTTACACTGATAAAAAGAAAAAGAACAATTCAATTTACAAAACTTCATTTGAGCAGTTTAGAGAGGGTGAACTGGTGAAAAGGTGAGTAAGTAACTAGACCCTTTAAAGTGTCCCAGTCCAGTAGTGCTGATGTGTGGGGAAGCTGGATGATCATCTGGTACTGAGTGTCTGGAAACTGCAGCATCTGCAGCAGCTCTGCCCCAGTCACACTGATGGAGGATTGATGGCTCACCAG
>PYXC01002556.1:422500-430000 GCA_015244755.2 Tenualosa ilisha | reverse complement strand
AAGTTGCTTTGGATAAAAGCGTCTGCTAAATGCCTAAATGTAAATGTAAATGTAAATGTTATGCAATTAGTATTATAAACATAGAAATAATTGATTGGTATTGACTGGTAATTGATAGGTATAATGCAATAAATGCTATAGACATATTGTTTTGGTTTTATTACTGAAAAAGTTTTCAGGTACAATGAATAAAGATAAACATACAGTGGTTATAAGTAAATCACTCACAATTGTCCAGCTTCTGAGCGATGACCTCCTGACTCATGTTCCTCAGGATGTGCACTGCAATCTTCAGAGCTCCATCTCTGGCATCTCTCTGCTCCTCCTCATCCTCTTCCTCCTCACTACAAGGGGATTCTGGGTAATCAGGACTCAGGAGCTTCTTGAGTCTCTTTAGTTCATTCTTCATGAAAGTGATGACTTTGTGTTCCAGCTCCTGATGGAAATTAAATTTCATTTAAATCAGTGACCATTAGAATGAGTGATAAATAAAACATAAACATTCCAACAACTCACACACTCACACACACACACACACACACACACACACACACACACACACACACTCACACACACACATATACACATAAACACACACACACACAAACACACACATACAAACACACTCACACACACATACACACACACACACTCATACACACACAACATACACACACACACACACACACACACCTTGAAAACAGTCGACAACTCATTAGTTTTGCTGAAGGGTTGATGAACTCTTTGTTCTCCCAGTTGTTTGCTGACGGAAACAGAAGTAGGTACTGATCAACAAAGCATAGAGGTTCACAGGTAAATATTAGCAGCCTAATGTTACTCACCAAAAGGACAACCAATATTGCACATTGCAAGACACATCTCTCCTATAATCCAATGAAGGTTCTGCTCAAGTTGTTTGTGAATATTTATTTAAACTGATGCAATAGAGAACATAATCAACATCTGCAGCAGCCTACTGATTTCCATGAGCACCTTGAATAGAAATAAAATTTGTTTCACCGAAGTTCTGTAAAGTTCGGTTCATGTGAGAAATTTAAAGTGACAGGTGCCTAATTAGACCTCGGTCTACAAACTTCAAATAGAATGTAATGACACCGGCACACACTTGATTACTTAATTATATTCTAAATAATAACTTAATTAAATATTCTATCAATTATTCTATCATGTCTATGTTGTTTTGCTCTGTTTTATGTTGGCTTTGAAAATAATGCCCAGTTAGGAGAGCAGGGCAATAAAGTCTTAGGATGATACCTGTCTCCTAATTCAATGGGTTTATCGGTTCAGTATCGACTGATATGCAAAACCCATGTATCGGAATCTGGATCAGAACTAAAACAGTTGGATCGGTGCATCCCTAGTGAATGCACTCCAAACACCAACACTAATCATACAGGTAAATGTGCTTCAATCACCAACACTAATCACACAGGTAAATATGCTCCAAACACCAACACTAATCATACAGGTAAATATGTTCCAACACCAACACTAATCACACAGGTAAATGTGCTTCAATCACCAACACTAATCACACAGGTAAATATGCTCCAAACACCAACACTAATCATACAGGTAAACGTGCTCCAAACACCAACACTAATCACACAGGTAAATATGCTTCAATCACCAACACTAATCACACAGGTAAATATGTTCCAACACCAACACTAATCACACAGGTAAATGCTTAAATTATGCTTTTAGAGAAGATTATCTGGATTATTGTGTACAAAGCTGTGTGAAAACTGTGAAGCCAAACATGAATCCAATTCACAACTTGTGAACTTCATCATGGAGATCAAACTTGTAGGCTACATTGCAATCTGCAAAACAAACCCTGAGTCATGAGTTCCTAATGGCACACAGCTATGTAGCACAAGTCCCAAATCCCCTCTGTGAAGAAGGTGATCCATCACCCTGTTTATGTTATCAGGGGCAGAATCACATGGATAATGGTCACATGTTCCACAGCACTGCACAAATCAACAGGTGAGAACCAGCCACCTTTCTGGGTCACAGCCCACCAGTACCTGTGGTCAGGATGACTGCCTCCCTTACTGAAGTCGATATTGCCATGCTTTGACTGGTCACTCTTCATGGACGCACAGCTGAATGCAGGGGAGTCTGGTCTACTTTTCTCAATAGGACTATCAGTCATGATAACACAGTGTTAAACACAGGCATGCAGTTAAAGAGATTATTATTTTTACAAAGACACAAAGAAATCATTAATAATAACAAGGCCACACACTCACACACACACAAACACACACACCTTGTACATCCATATTCACCAGCAGATTCTCCATGCTGACTCATGTTGGAGGAAGAACAGAGCTACAGTCACTCCCTGTTTGAGACAGAAAATAAGTTCATGGTCAGGTTAACAACAGTAGGGCTCTAGTCTTAAATGAAAGTATGAAATGCATGTCAATCTTATAGTTAAGATAATGCATTCAATGCATCACATTTCAAATACATTGAAAGAAGCAAGTGAAGTTCTAATAGTGCCATGACTTCCACGTTTGTTTTATTGAATGTTCAAAGGTAGTCAGTGAGCACCTCGAAAAAAGGTGTACGTTCACTTTTGATTTCTAATGCATGATGATTTCTAATAAATAAACATATTGAGGCTACGCATTTCTCCTTGGACAGTGGATTGCAAATTGTTATTCTAGTCATGATAAAACCTTGCAACTCATTCGGGTAGACGAGCCGATAACATTCAACTTTAATTTCAACTCTGAGGTCTCAAACGTATTCCATACTAAAATGTCTATAGGGCAGTTCCAGGGAAAACGTCCATTACGCCAATGAAATGCCTTGGAATTTGTATGATGTAAATGTTTAATAGCAAATGCTCAAATATCATGTAACCATTCACATCACACTATTGCATTTTATTGGCGTTATGGACGTGAAAAAAAAACATAATTAGCATAATTAGCATAATAGCCCCTACATTATTTCTGATGGAATTATTAAAAGTACCTTACTTGGCAGCTTAGTAGGACTACTGTAAGGCTATTTGCAGTGTAACCTCAAATACGGAAGGACTTTAATATAGGCTAATGCACTACTTAGCCTAAACCAAGACGGGTAAAAAATAAAGTAGCCAAGTAGTAAGTAGGCAAGGAAGATCCGTAAAAACACACTCTCTATTCTCTAACAAGCATGCCTATTGCTGATAAACTTACTTTTGCCGTAGATAATGCATACTTTTTCCAGCCTAAGAAATGCACAAAAGTAGCTATATTAGTATAATATAGTAGTAATATTCAGGATACAGACCTACGATATTCTTTCACTTTCTATATTCCCGTGAAATTCCAATCAGAGCTCATGTATGGCCAATCCACCTGCACGAAGCTTCCGGGTTCTCTTCCCCAACTTTACCAGCAGGTGGCAGTATATAAGCGCTGATTAACCTGTTCAGTCCCAATTCTTTCTGCAGATTTCAGCACATGGATTTTACTCCAGAGACCTTCCTTAAATACAAACATTATGCACTTTTTAATTTCATGTTTAATAAGTTTTATGCTTGTATAAAACTTAGATATAAATTGGTCAATAAAGCCTATTTGCACACTTGTAATCTTAAAATGAAAGCAGTGATGACAGTGCCCACTAAGCAAAGAATAATGAGATATTGTTAAGTTATTGTGCATATAACAAAAACGTTCATACTGGTTATCATACCACTATGGATACACACAGTCTAAACAGGAGACACACCTTAACATGGTGGAATTTCCAAAAGTCTTTTCAATTTTTGATGGATTAATTTTATTGTCTTATAGATAAATCATAGCCTCACATAACTAGATAGCACTCTTACTGAATAGCAGGGACATGTTTAACCCCAATCCACCCCCCACGCCATTCTCACCTCCCATCCCCAACCCCTGCAACCTCGCCCCACCCGCACACTCAGCTGTAACATCAACTCAGCCGTAACATAGACTTTTAAAAATATATCTTATGGATAACTCATACATCTTACAAAATGCAAAAAACTTTCAATAATTTTCAGTCAGACTTTCAGTGACTTTCAATGACTAGTTGACTTTGACTTTCATTTTGTCTGTCGTTTGACTTCATCCTTTAGGAAAAAGTTTGAAGCATTCAACATGGACCACCCTTTTCACGTCCATATACAGTGTGCTTGTCACACCATCTGCATCTGCAGAAACGGTTTCCTGTGTTCTCAGGCCAGTGATCTTTTCCATTATCATTTTTGCAGATTGAATTTCTTGTAGCTGGTGGTCTGTCTTGGGTAAGGGCTGGTTTGCCAAATATTTTTATGAGACCCATTGCTACACATCATTGAAAGGCCAAGAGGTCATATTCACTCCCCATCACATCTCTGAAGAACAGCCAGCTGTTGATCATCGCTCTGTGAAGGGTCCAACAAACGCTTGGCCACCACCATTTCTTCAACCTTATCATTGCCATGTGTCTGGACACATTGAGATCATGCAGATCAACACCCCCATGTTTTTGTTGCAGTGGGCTGTAGAACTTTGTCTTAGTCTTTTTTCTCCTTATTCCATCTAATGACAGGAAACACAGAAAACTTCTCTCCAGAATTTGATGCTATGGTCTCCACATTGTTGTCTCTCCACCGTACGAGCAGCTTCTCTTGCTCAGTGAGGATCTCTGTAACAACGTTGTGTCATCTCATCAAGAAGACTGAGAGAGGTAAACAGGTTGTCATGTACAAAGTGGCACCCAGGAGGTGCGTCAGCCTGTTCAGCAAGATCCAGGACAAGAGCCATGGGCCCTGTCCAAGGCCTGTATCAGGAAGGTGAGTGTGTCCTCCACAGTAGGGCTCTATATGGTACATGCACCCTGTAGGTGATGCAAGACTCCACAGCTTATAGCCAAATTGGATTGACTTGCCCTTAAAGAACTGCTTGCAACTGTGCCTGCCACAATAAGAGACAATACTTTCATTAACTGACAGCCATTTGGAGTATGGCATAACTTTGAAAGATTCATTTAGTGCAGTGAACATGCGTCGTAGAGAGGGTCATTTGCGGCCCTTGAATTTTCCACCCCATGAATTGACGCCAATATTTCATCAAACCTATTCCTTCTCATTGCATTGGAGATGGCTTTGTTGTAGACATTGGGGTGTAATGACCAAAACAAGTGCCGCCATGGCACAGAACTGTACTCAGATGTAAGCTGAACCCCATAGAGGGTCAGCAATTTCTCCATGGTCAGGTCAAGCATTTTGCCTTTGGTCTGTATGGAGTATGCATTTGACATTTCATTTGTGAGTTCCCTGAGAGTGGGAGGATACATCAGCAAAAACAAATCAGGCGGATCGGGATGAGTTTGTTTGATGCACTCTGCTGCTCTTGGTCTGTAGGTCACAAAATCAGTAAAGCTTGATGCAGCTGGGTGTTTGGATCTTTTAAAAACCTTGTCCCTGTTGGGAATGTGTTCAATAGGAGCTCTCCGGAGTGGAAGGACCTGGAATGGCATGGGCCTGGTAAGGAGGAGAGGGAGAGGGGTGTGCCCACGTGGTACGTGATGGAGCGGTATGCGCCCGGCGAAGAGGAGAGGGAGGTGCCTGTGTGTGTGTGTGTGTGTGTGTGTGTGTGTGTGTGTATGTGTGTGTGTGTGTGTGTGTGCATGTGTTTTGAAAACGCAGATAGAGAAGCTCTATACTGTATTGATGAGCATTGATCAGGAGTTAAGGAATAACGTGTGCGTGTGTGTGTGTGTGTGTGTGTTTAAATGTGAGATAGTCTAATCAAGTTTCTTAAGTGCATCCTAAAGCTGTATTGTGGGGGATTGTTAGGTTTGGTGTGTGTGTTTGTGTGTGTGTGTGTGTGCACGCATTGATGCATTAATTATAACGTGTGTGTCTACAGGGTCTAACATATATACCTCCTAACATATGTATAACTTATTTATTACGTATATGTCTGTTATTCTGCTCTATCTTGGCTTGGTAAATAGGCCCAGTTAGGAGAGTAGAGCAATGCAAGCTGAGGATGATGCCTGTGTCTTAATTCAGTGGGGATATCAGATCAGTATCAGATATCAACCGATATGCAAAAACCCATGTATAGGAATCAGTAACGTTGGATTGGTGCATCCCGAATAGAAACACAAACACACACCACACATACATGCTCAGATACCACACACACACACACACATACAGTATATACTATAGCACACACATTAAAAAACACAAAAAGGCACTAATATGTACACACACACACACAGACACACACACACACAGTATACACTATAGCACACACATTAAAAAACACAAAAGGCACACATATGTACACACACCACACCTCTTTCTCTCTCCCTCCCTGACAATGATGGACCACTGCCCACACCCTTCCACAGCACACAAGAGAGTGCAAGGCCTCCAGCCAAGGTCTGCTAAGTCACCAGCAACCTCATCATCACACACACACACACACACACACACACACACACACACATACATACTTATTCACCTAAGCAGCTGACAAACACAATAAAACACAGGCACACACCACAGACAGAGAGAGAGAGAGAGAGAGAGGGAGGAAGAGGGAGGAAGGGAAGAGGGGGGGGGGTGAGACAGACAGACAGAGAGGGAGAGAGGGAGGGGAGGGTGAGACAGACAGAGAGAGAGAGAGAGAGAATCACTGTAATTCTTCATCATGCACCGGACTTTTCTGTAGTTGTTTTTCCTGGGACAACTCATTGGGATCTTGGATCTGTTGCCTGTGTGTGTGGTGTGTGTGTGTTGTGTGTGTGTGTGTGTGTAATTCTTTTTTTTTCATGATTTAGCAAACTGTGTTGAAAATACAAATATATCTTATGCAAAGTTAATATCAATTGTTCCTTTTTATTAGTTAGGTGACAATTAATGAGTTAAACAAGTTTTAGACTGCGGTAGGCTACAGAACTTTAAACTTACATGGCATTGAAAAACACACCATGACCAAGTCAGAGGTGTGTGTGCCACTCTGAAGCTCTGGAAATAGTAGGCTAAGAGCGCCCTAGTGTGTGGTAAGGAAACCAAGGATGCTCTGGCAGGTGAAGAAATGGAGGCTGTGCACTAGATTGTGTCGACTCTCCCACAAGCAATGTGTATTTGAGTGAAACACCTGTAAATCAATCTACAGAATGAGTTGGTATGATTATAGTGAGTAGTGTTAGGATATGGACTAGGCTTCATCTGGCTGGGGTGGGTCAGCTGGCTATATATTTATATGTACTTTGTATACAGTATATAAATACATCCATCCTGTAAATACAGTACATATCAGTAGTGATGGGGATGAGACACTTATGTCGAGTCTTTGAAGGGTCAAGACAGTTGAGACCGAGACCGTTGGTTTTTAAATGCAGTCGAGACCGAGTCAAGGCCCATTCTTTGAGAAAGCAAGACCGAGCCGAGACCGAGTCTTTCAGGAGTCGAGACCAAGACCATAAAATCAATCAGTTTTCATA
>PYXC01002556.1:355000-415000 GCA_015244755.2 Tenualosa ilisha | reverse complement strand
CCACAGGTTAAACTCCTCCAGTTCCTGGTCTGACATCAGCAGCACAAAGGCCAGAGCTGACAGCTGGGAAAGAGAGAGATTCTCTCTGGGTTTATTCTCCTTCCTCAAGTAGCCCTGGACCTCCTCCACCAGAGACTGGTCATTCAGCTCATTCAGGCAGTGGAACAGGTTGATGCATCTCTCTGGGTTTGGGGCTTCACTGATCTTCTGCTTGATGTACTTGACAGTTTCCTCTGTGTTCAGTGAGCTGCTTCCTCTCTGTGGCAGCAGGTCTTTTAAGAGCTCCTGATTGGACTCCAGTGAGAGGCCCAGGAGAAACCTCAGGAAAAGGTCCAGGTGTCCACTCTCATTTCTTAAGGCCTGATCCACTGCAGTCTTGTGTAGGTCACAGATGTTTGCTGCCTTAAACAGAGATGAAAATGTAGATGGCTGTTTATCCAGAATATTGACCCCTTTGTTCTGATAACTCAGGAGCACATAGAGAGCTGCTAGAAACTCCTGGATGCTCAGATGAACAAAGCAGAACACCTTCCCCTGGTACAGCCCAGCCTCCTCTCTGAAGATCTGGGTGCACACCCCTGAGTACACTGATGCCTCTTTCACATCAATGCCACACTCTCTCAGGTCTTTATCATAGAAAATCAGATTGCCCTTCTTCAGCTGCTGAAAAGCCAGTTTCCCCAGGGACTCAATGGTCTTCTGGTTCCAGACTGTATTCACACCTTGTTTTTCATACTTCTGACTCCTGTGTTTGGTTTGTTATAATCAAGAAGTGTGTGTACATTTGAGTCAAAGACTTTGGAATCTCTGTACTGTTGGCTTCAGTCAGGATGCTTTCCAAAACAGAGGCTGACATCCAACAGAAGACTGGAATGTGACACATGATGTAGAGACTTCTAGATGACTTCAGGTGTGTGATGATTCTGCTGGCCAGCCTCTCTTCTGTAATCCTTTTTCTGAAATACTCCTCTTTTTGTGGGTCACTGAAACCCCGGACTTCTGTCACCTGGTCAACACACTCAGGAGGGATTTGATTGGCTGCTGCTGGACGGAAGGTGATCCACACAAGAGCAGAGGGAAGCAGATTCCCCTTGATGAGGTTTGTGAGAAGGACATCCACCGGGGCAGGTTCTGTTACACTGTAGATGCTTTCATTGTGCTGGAAATCTAGAGGAAGTCTGCTTTCATCCAGACCATCAAAGATGAAAGCAATGTTGTATCTTTCCTGGTCCATGAAGGAAAAGTCTTTTGTTTCACTGAAATAGTGATGAATGATGTCCATAAGGCTGTATTTCTTGTGTTTGATCAGGTTTAGCTCACGAAAAGGAAGAGGAAATATAAAGTGGATATTTTGATTTGCTTTTCCCTCAGCCCAGTCCAGAATAAACTTCTGCACAGAGACTGTTTTTCCAATGCCAGCAACTCCCTTTGTCAGCACAGTTCTGATGGGTTTGTCTTGTCCAGGTAAGGGCCTAAAGATGTCAGTACATTTGATTGGTGTTTCACCCTTTGTTACTTGTCTCTTGGATGCCATCTCAATCTGTCTGACCTCATGTTCAGTATTGACTCTGCACTGTGCCCCTCTGTGATGTAGAGCTCAGTGTAGATCTTCTCCAGAAAAGTAGTTTTTCCCTGCTTTGGGATGCCTTCAAACACACTCTGAAACTTTTTCTTCAGTCTGTATTTGAGCTGTTTCTGACATCTTGGAAATAGTCCATCTAGATAAAAATACACTCATTAGATATCAGAAAGCATAGCTGTCCGTAAGTGTCATGCAATTAGTATTATAAACATAGAAATAATTATGAATAGGTATTATGCAATAAATGCTGTAGACATATTTTGTTTTGTTTTTATTACTGAAAAAGTTTTCAATTACAATGAATAAAGATAAACATGTAGTGGTTATAAGTAAATCACACACAATTCTCCAGCTGCTGAGCGATGACCTCCTGACTCATGTTCCTCAGGATGTGCACTGCAATCTTCAGAGCTCCATCTCTGGCATCTCTCTGCTCCTCATCCTCCTCCTCCTCACCACAAGGGGATTCTGGGTAATCAGGACTCAGGAGCTTCTTGAGTCTCTTTAGTTCCTTCTTCATGAAAGTGATGACTTTGTGTTCCAGCTCCTGATTGAAATTCAAATCATTTAAATCAGTGAACATTAGAATGAGTGTTAAAAAAGACATAAACATTCCAACAACTCACACACACACACACTCACACACACACACACAAACACACACGCACACACGTACACATACAAACACACTCACACACACACAAACATATACACACACACACTCACACACACACACACAAACACACACGCACACATACAAACACACACATACACACACAAACACATACACACACACACACACACACAAAGACACACACACACACACACAGACACACACAAATAAACATAAACACACACGCACACACATCTGCAAACACACTCACACACACATGCACACACACACACCTTGAAAACAGTAGACAACTCATTTGTTTTGCTGAGGGGTTGATGAACTCTTTGTTCATCCAGTTGTTTGCTGAATGAAACAGAAGAACATCAGGTACTGATCAACAAAACATAGAGGTTCACAGGTAAATATTAGCAGCCTGGTTACTCACCAAAAGGACAACAAAAATTGCACATTGCAAGACACATCTCTCCTATAATCCAATGAAGGTTCTGCTCAAGTTGTTTGTGAATATTTATTTAAACTGATGCAATAGAAAACATAATCAACTTCTGCAGCAGCCCACTGATTTCCATGAGCGCCTTGAATAGAAACAAAATTTGTTTCACCAAAGTGCTGTAACGTTAGATTCATGTGAGAAATTTAAAGTGACAGACGCCTAATTAGACCTCGGTCTACAAACTTCAAAGATAATGTAATGACACCGGCACACACTTGATTACTTAATTATATTCTAAATAATAATTTAATTAAATATAATTCTAAATAATAATGTATTCTATCATGTCTATGTTGTTTTGTTCTGTTTTATGTTGGCTTTGAAAATAATGCCCAGTTAGGAGAGTAGGGCAATAAAGTCTTAGGATGATACCTGCCTCCTAATTCAATGGGTTTATCGGTTCAGTATCGACTGATATGCAAAACCCATGTATCGGAATCTGGATAAGAACTAAAACAGTTGGATCGATGCATCCCTAGTAAATATGCTCCAAACACCAACACTAATCACACAGGTAAATATGCTTCAAACACCAACACTAATCACACAGGTAAATCTGCTCCAAACACAACACTAATCACACAGGTAAATCTGCTCCAAACACCAACACTAATCACACAGGTAAATATGCTTCAAACACCAACACTAATCACACAGGTAAATATGCTCCAAACACCAACACTAATCATACAGGTAAATATACACCAGCACTACTGTACATGTAAAGCTAAATATGCTCCAAAGACTAATTTGCATATACTGTAATATGTAAGTAAATATGGGAAGCATATTTAATCTTTCTCCTTTTTTTCAATGACTACATTTACATGCACCGTATATTGAGAATAAAACCAATATTTTAGTTAAAGCAAGATTCCAGAAAAGGGGTTTGATACAGGAACATTCAAGTTTACATGTCAATTAATATTTTGAATTTCAACAGCAGCGGCCTGCGGCATAACGGCACTTTATTGCAAATATGAGAATAAATTAAGTGTTCTTTATCCTTTGAGAAGCCCCTGGATAGTAATATATATATATAGTTTTATAGTTTTATAGTTAACAAGAGTTCACAGCTGCAGACAGTGTAGAGAAAATATCTGCTTATGTCAGCATCTTATGCATTAGCAATAGTAAGAAGCAGACTGGTTTGGCTAAGCTGGTTCTGGTCAATAGGAACTGATCTTTTGGACCCCCTACTTGTCCTTGTCAGCAGACTGGTTTGGCTAAGCTGGTTCTGGTCAATAGGAACTGATCTTTTGGACCCCCTACTTGTCCTTGTCAGCAGACTGGTTGGGCTAAGCTAGTTCTGGTCAATAGGAACTGATCTTTTGGACCCCCTACTTGTCCTTGTCAGCAGACTGGTTTGGCTAAGCTGGTTCTGGTCAATAGGAACTGATCTTTTGGACCCCCTACTTGTCCTTGTCAGCAGACTGGTTAGGCTAAGCTGGTTCTGGTCAATAGGAACTGATCTTTTGGACCCCCTACTTGTCCTTGTCAGTAGGCTGGTTTGGCTAAGCTGGTTCTGGTCAATAGGAACTGATCTTTTGGACCCCCTACTTGTCCTTGTCAGTAGGCTGGTTTGGCTAAGCTGGTTCTGGTCAATAGGAACTGATCTTTTGGACCCCCTACTTGTCCTTGTTACGCAAGGCTTTAGCCTCTATGCAGACCACTATGGGTAATGCATGTGGATTCCTGCCTCAGAGATGGCCTACAGTGTATTGTTTTCACTTTCATGGAAAATGATCATTCATATGGTAGCCTACTATTCATTCAGTTTAAATGTTACATTTATCCACATGAATTAACTGGATCTAATGCTGTGATTTATAGTAATGATCAAAAAATTTGCCAACTTTTTAAATGTTTTCCAATGAGTTTTCACCAGCATTTTCAAATAAAATGATTTACTATATGAGGCAAAACTTGGTCTACAAAAAAGTTCTTCTTTTGTCTTTTTTCCCCAAAAATTAGTCTGAAAAAGGGGTCATCTTATATTCAGGATCATCTTATATACGGGCCAATATGGTAATTAAAGACATAATTAGATAAACACTTAATATTCCACCCATACATTGGGAATTCACATAAAATTTAAAATAAAATCAAATAACAAACATGCATTTATCTGCAAATATCTGCTTATTTCAGCATGTTATGCATTAGCAATAGTCAGAAAAAGTATTGAAAAGGGCAAAAGTAATGAAAAGGGGTTATGAGACCTTCTGAAGACAAAAGAGTGCAGATTCACTGTGCTTCTGTGTGCACCTGGTGCATCAACCATGGGGGTGGTTTTGATAATAACATTTAAAAAATTGGAGCAACACAGATGTAACCGCAACTTCAATTTTAATTCACCTGAATTCAAATTTAAGTTACAGTTGCATCTGTGTTGCTTTGATTGTTTTGATTGTTTTACCTTCTGAAGACAGTTTGTGTCCCTAAAACCAAATATAACAAATATGCTGGAGGGGTGGGGGGGAGGGGTTTTTTCCACTTCATAAATATGAGGGGGCGGGGGGGTTATTCCACTTAATAAATATGAGGGGGGCGGGGGAGTTATTCCACTTCATAAATATGAGGGGGCGGGGGAGTTATTCCACTTAATAAATATGAGGGGGCGGGGGGGTTATTCCACTTAATAAATATGAGGGGGCGGGGGAGTTATTCCACTTCATAAATATGAGGGGGCGGGGGAGTTATTCCACTTAATAAATATGAGGGGGCGGGGGGGTTATTCCACTTAATAAATATGAGGGGGGGGGGGTTATTCCACTTAATAAATATGAGGGGGCGGGGGGGTTATTCCACTTCATAAATATGAGGGGGCGGGGAAGTTATTCCACTCAATAAATATGAGGGGGGGGGAGTTATTCCACTTAATAAATATGAGGGGGCGGGGAGTTATTCCACTCAATAAATATGAGGGGGGGGGGAGTTATTCCACTTCATAAATATGAGGGGGCGGGGGAGTTATTCCACTTCATAAATATGAGGGGGCGGGGGGGTTATTCCACTTCATAAATATGAGGGGGCGGGGGAGTTATTCCACTTCATAAATATGAGGGGGCGGGGGGGTTATTCCACTTCATAAATATGAGGGGGCGGGGTAGTTATTCCACTCAATAAATATGAGGGGGGGGAGTTATTCCACTTCATAAATATGAGGGGGCGGGGGAGTTATTCCACTTCATAAATATGAGGGGGCGGGGGGGTTATTCCACTTCATAAATATGAGGGGCGGGGGAGTTATTCCACTTAAGAAATATGAGGGGGCGGGGGAGTTATTCCACTTAATAAATACGCCAGGGGGTTTATGTGGGTATTTAGACACTGGAATACAGAGTTACCCAGAATATGACAGCAGAATGCAATCTCCAACATTAAGTTGTGAATTACAAGAATTAGACAGGAGAGAATGCTGGAATAACATGATGATGGTCTACATAACAGTACTGGAGAAGTGGATGAAGACCAACTCTCTCTACCTGGGATCAGGATGAGTGTCTTCCTCTCTGAAGTCGATGATCTGCTTCTTTGACCTGTCACTCTTCATGGACACACAGCTTGGTGCAGGAGAGTCTGGTCTCTCATCCACTGGCCTTCAGCAAAGTAAACATAACACACAGCAATTAAGTTCAGGGGCTCTTCTAAAGAAACTTCAAACTGTAGTTCTACTTGCATTTTTGTAAAACAAGAGTGTAACAGGAGACCTTTGACCTTGGATAATTTCTTCATCGTTTTCTCTCTCTCTCTGTGTGTGTATGTGTGTTTTTCTCTCTTCCTCTGTGTGTGTATGTGTGTGTGCGAGTGTGTGTGTGTGTGTGTGTGTGTGTGTCAGTATATGTGTTATTCTGATGTATGATGGTAACTTTCTTGCAATCAAGACACTCAAGATTACAGGTCAAGAGCCTAAAATATTGATTGCCAGTCACATGGTTCTGATCTCTACACAAATGTACTGGGCAGCAGCCCACCAATACCTGTGGTCATGATGACTGCCTCCCTTAGTAAAGTTGATGCCCCCTTCTTTTGAGCAGTCACTCTTCATGGACACACAGCTGGATGCAGGAGAGTCTGGTCTTCTTTTCTGAATTGGGCCATCACTGATAATAACACAGTGTAAAAGGTGTGACAAGAGATGACTATGTTTAGATAAAACACCATCAAACCTAATGATGAGAAAGACAAGACACACGCACGCATGCACACACACACACACACACACACACACACATACACACACACACACACACCCCTAGCACTTCCATACCCAACAGCAGAATGTCCATGTTGACTCATGTTGTAGGCAGATCTACAGTCATTTCCTGTGTAAGAAACACAAAGAGTATTTTTCTGGGGTCTAAAATCAGAAAGCAGGTGTTGAATCACAGCTGGTCACCTGATCTAGGCATCATCACTTTAACAATGAGTATCTGTTCTCCAGTCTCTATCTAAAACCTGTCATATGTCTATGACTAGTGCTGTCCCCAGTCACTGAGGCCCTGTCCACACGACAACGGTCCCGTTTTTTTTTTTTTCTGCGGGTTGAAAAAAATCTGTGTCCACACACGAGCCGGAGTGAAAAATATCCGCGTCCTCACGACAACGGAACACTGAGTGAAAACGATGTAATACATATTCCACACCTATATGTGGCGCTGTAAACAGATATAGCCAGAGCCACTGGACACACCAACACCAGAGAGCGCATGCATATAGAGTCCTTCCTCTTCCGCCTGCTTAGTTCAAACCAAACAAACACAACAAGAAGATGACGAATTACTGTTTATTTACAGCACCCACAGATTTCACTCAATCCACACATTTTCAACAAACGTTATATACAAGTTTAACAGTAGCAGTTAAAGCACTCTGCTCAAGGGTCAAGGAACTTTGTGACCACTCTTCTCACCCTCTTCCCCTCTGTCTCATTACAGTCAGTCAGGTAGTTGTTGCTTTCTGTGCAAGGTTGTACTTCCTGATCACACTGTATGGTGCTCAACACAGAGTGTTCGTCCATGGTCTCTCTAGTTGCCTCGCAGTAGTTGTGGAGAACAAAGCAGGTGTAAATTACATCTGGCAGGTCATTCAAATTAATGTCCATAGCCCTTAAGTAAACACTCGTGCGTCGTGCCACTTTATAACTACAGCCATGAAGCGGTACTTGTAGTCACACACTGCTTCTATGTTTAGGTAATGTTTACCCTTTCTGTTTATGTAGTCCATGGTGTTGGAGGATGGCTGCTTTATTTCAGCGTGGGTCCCGTCGGCTGCTCCCAAACACTGTGGCATGTCATGTACACGATGAAAGCCTGAAACAAGCTCCTCTGTCTCGGGTTCCGTGAAAGGTAGTTTAATATATTGCGGACTGAGGTGGAGAGCAATGGCTTTGCATGTCTATCTTATGATGACCGACACAGCCTGTTGCGACAGTCCAAAAGAGTTAGCTATCTTCCATAGCCTTCCCTCGTCACTTAAGTAGTACAGCGTACAGGCAACCTTCTTCAGTGTGTCGACTGCGTCTCTCATATTGGTTGTTTGGCCTTCAATAGTTCTTCACTCAGGGCCACAAGAGAAGCTCTGGACCTTCGAAAATTTGCTCTCCATTTATCGTCCACGACAAGGCCATTAGCGAAGTTGTCCCACCAGCAACTGGTTCTGCCAGGTCTCACCCAAAATCTTCCTCTGGTGGCCCTTCTCGTTCTACATCGTGATGGGTTTAAAAGAATCCGCCGCGTGTGATTGTGTATGCGTCTCCGCTGGTGTTTTAGAAGTTAGAAGCGTCTGCAGCACAAACACAACTCCATTGTCCTCCATTGTCGTTTTTACCTCTTGTTGTGTGCCAGGGATCTTCACTGCTTTACTGTCCATACGGCAACGAAACGACTGCGTTTTCAGATTTTTCCACTCTGGAACCCATTTTCAAAAAACTCCATTTTAGGTCACCCAAAATGCCGTCGCCATGTGGACGCAAGGTCAAAACGCATAGAAACTTCTGTTTTCAAAAATGTTGCCATGTGGACGGCCCCTTAGACTGGTCCTTTTGGAGCCCCTCCACATTCTTCTCCTGGTCAGCAGGCTGGCTTGGTTAAGCTGGTTCTGGTCAATTGGAGCTGATCTTTTGGACCCCCTACTTGCCCTTGTCAGCAGGCTGGTTTGGCTAAGCTGGTTCTGGTCAATAGGAGCTGATCTTTTGCCCCCTGCTTACTACTAGGTTCATCATTTTATAAAGGATGGGCTGCTTTGGAAAGAGGATTATAAAATACTCCATTTTCACATAATTATTCCGGACATGAATTAAAGCAACACCATAGAATTTTTCATACCTTAAAATAATGTTTCCAAAATCATTTTGATGGCACATGAAGTCTTAACAGGATGAACGACGCCTCTTTCAAACTCACTGCAGGCCCCTATCGGCCAAAACAGCACTATGAAACTTTGCTTATTCGGGTAGGAAAGTCAGAGACAGACAGCTAGGGGCCAATTCACCCCTTAGACATGCAAGGCTTTAGCCTCTATGCAGACCTCTATGGGTAATGCATGTGGATTTCTGCCTCGTAGATGGGCTACAGCGTATAGTTTTCACTTTCATGGAAAATGATCATTCATATGGTAGCCTACTATTCATTCAATTTAAATGTTACATTTACAGAACAGAACAATTAACTGGATCTAATGCTGTGATTTATAGTAATGATCAAAATTTTAAATGTTTTCCAATGACTTTTCACCAGCATTTTCAAATAAAATGATTTACTATATGAGGCAAAACTTGGTCTACAAAAAAAGTTTTCTTTTGTCTTTTTCCCCCCAAAATTAGTCTGAAAAAGGGGGTCATCTTATATTCAGGATCATCTTATATTTGGGCCAATACGGTAATTAAAGACATAATATTAATGACGTACACATGAATGAAAACACTTAATATTCCATCCATACACCGGGAAATCACATAAAATTTAAAATCAAATCAAATCACAAACTTGTATTCCCTATATGCCCTGTGTCACCACTAACATGGATAATGAAGGAAACTTATCAGTATTTCCTGAAGGGGTTACACTTTGTTTTCCTGAAAAAGCCACTTTTTATCTTAAATGTAGCATTTGTGAGATGCACAACAATTGAAAAGATGCAAGAAGAGCTTAATGCCATCTGTCAAACATGGAGGTGTTGTGATGGTCTGCTTTGGACGCCATCTTCTATGTCTACAAAAGACTGCATGTGTCACTGATTTGCAGTGTTTCCTATTCACAAATTTCAACTTTTGAGAGGTAGGCTATGTGTGTGTGTGTGTGTGTGTGTGTGTGTATGTGTCTCCAGTGCCGTTTCTCCCTCAGACCATGAACCATGAGCCACTCTCTCTCTGTTCTGGCTCTGTCATTCTAGGCTCATTACTTTTGATGTAATCTATTTTGTTGTCAATCAATCAAATTATAGACATGTTACATTTTAATTTCACTAATGTTTATTACTTAGCTTAATCATTGCACCACAATTGCTTGAGAGAGAAAACTCGACTTATCAACAAAGTCCTATGAGCACAATTATTTTGTGGCATCCTCCCTTTGCTTTACCTCATAAACTAGCAAACAGCTACTTTCAGTTAAGACACTATATTTACAATAATGCATTTAGCAGACGCTTTTATCCAGAACAACTAACAAAAAGAGGATAAAGCTTCAAGCTACAGCACAATTAGAAACTAACTAACTTGATAACACAAAATTGTCAGGAGATGAAAGTGCAGCAGTGTGATAAATGTGATTTAAATAATGAATTCATTTTGGGCAGGGTGTTTCTTATCTCTTTTCATTAGAGACTGACAAACAGTAAACTAATGGTTTGTCTTTGGTTGGTCTTTAAGCACCCTTTTCATTCTCCTTCCCAACACCTTTCAGTCAGTAACCAGTCAGCTCGCATTAAGCCAACTCATCAGCAACTAGCGTCAGAAAGTGAAAATACTGAATGCCCAGTGGAGAGAAGTCCAGGGCACCTTGTCAGATGAGTAAACATGTTGTTAAATTTAATAAAATAAAACAAATTGACAGATTATTTATGCCAGATTTTTTAAAAATACAATCAGATGATTATAAGGGAGGCCTATTGGTTGTATTTTAATTTTGCGAGGAACATAACCCCTCTCACCCCCATGGAAATTATGCTCCTGATGATTCTGCCTTGTTTCAAACAGCGTGAGAGATGTTGGATCATTAGGTCATATGATTTAATGACTTTAACAAAGAGGTTTTGTTCTGTCTTTGTTCTGTCTATAGTGCATAAAATACTGCAAAACATGTCTACACACTCTGGGGATATTCAAAAGTTTATGTTGGGCTCTTTTGATGACTAACTTAATTTATACACCTACTAATAAATGAACACTTCTATTTTTCTCGTATTTGTTGTTTATTTGTGTTATCTGTCATTATCTGTCATATTGTATACAGGCCCAGTGACAGAAGATCATTTTGATGTTCATACGTAAACTCATAGAGAATACCTCCCTCAAGCCTGAGCCTTCTGAGTGGCTATATTCTCAAAATAGCATAGTGCAGATAACACACAAAGTTTGACCATAGTCAGAAATGAACTGAAATGGCAATGAAATGAAATGGCACATCAAGTCTTAACAGGATGAACGACGCCTCTTTCAAACTCGTTGCGGCCTCCTATCGGCTATAACAGCACTATGTAACGTTGCTTATTATACAGGCATACAGATACAGTTTAAATACAAAGTGCAAACTTACATTTTTATGAAAGACGAGGAGATTTTCCTGCCTGAGGAAACTTGTCAGAAGCAAAATGATCTGTTGTGTCAACAGGTTCAACCTGTCCTCGAAATTCACCTTTCATTTTTAAATTTGAAACACCCAAGATTCTCTGCTGGATGAGTGCCACACAGACACAGACAGAAGTTTACATGGCATATTATGGTATGTTATTATCCAAGCTATTCTATGTCTTGGTTGGTAAGGTTGGATAATCACCTATTTTAATATTAGTTCCATAAGCCTTATATATCAAACTCTTCATGTAAGCTCCTCAGTACAGAACAGTATGTGTGTCTGTCTGTATTATGTTAATGATGATTAACAGTTAATAGTTAAATAATAATCACATTCAGGTGTGGGTCTGTGTGTCTCTGATCTCTGCCATGAACATGAGGCAGAGAAGTCATTGTCAGGCCCACTTCATCTCCTCTGTGCTGGCACAGTGCCAAAGGAGCTGCCACAGAAATGCAGCAGGCAGCTTGGGGGAATGCAGCAGAGAGACAGGACTGCTATCTGATATCTGCCAGTGTGTCTTAAAGATGTTTCTGGTCAGCCATTTCTAGATAAGAATAATAATACGCTGATCATAAGAAATACGTCATGAAATGCGTTGTGTTTTAAGGCATGTAGTCAGACATCATGGATCAGCTAATAGTATCACATCTGACCTGGTTCCCTGAGTATTAACCTTTTCAGTGCTGGGTGGTTCCACTGGATTTCCCTTTGTTATTATGCTGCATTTAAACAAACTGTGAACACATGGTAGCCTACATAACAGTGAAGTGGCAACTTGAGTAGGCTATAGTCTAACATCTTTTTCCATATTCTTCTCAAGCTGCTGAGAGCTGAGAACTATTCACAGAATTATTTTTCCTACCCCCTATAACTGATCAAAATAGATCCACCAGGGGTACTCATAACCCAGTCTGATGACCACTGCAGTAATTGGTTATATTGCGGAATGATCAAATAACAGGACAGGGAATGTCAGTAGCACAACAGCTAATCAATACACATGAGAATCAAACCACCACATCTGACACTAATGCTGACTCCAAACCTCAGGATGATGTCACTGATTTCAGGTTTGTGCAAAACTGGATTTTTGCTAGAGCAAACAGATATGTCAAAAGTATTCACATTCATTACTCAGATAGAAGAATAGATACTAGGGCTTAAAAAGACTTCTTCAGAAGTTGAAGTATCAGCTCAAGCTTTTTACTCAAGTAAAAGTGTAAAAGTACTGGTTTCAAAACTACTTAAAGTATAAAAGTAAAAGTAATGTAAGGGAAAAAAGGAATTATGCATAAAAGCTTAGACCACGCCAGCACAACGGTTACATAGAAGATAATTCTTGAATGAACACTGAACAGATAATTAGGAAAAAAAATCAGAAAAGGAAAACTAGACAAACCATCTTCAATTTCAATTGCAACTGGACAGGTTGACAAGTGTGGACAACAGACTGATAATTTGTTGTATTTAGAGGTTTGAAAAAAAGTGATTACAGATTGGGTAAAAGCATGTTAGTGGCTGGGAATGACTGTAGGCCTGTGCATCTGCAACAGTCCTTGAAGAATTTCTATGGAATATTCATTATGTCATGTAAAATGACTGACTGCACACATCACTGTAAACACTCACACAAATATAATTGCTGGTTATTGTTAGTAAATGGAACCAGGTTTTGAAGTCAATGTAGTCCATGAAGTCGTGGATTTGAAACACATGGAAATGAACGTAGTTTCAGAAATGCCATGACTTGTTAGCATTTTGAAAGTCAGTATAGTCTGACTGACTACATGTTCACAGTGTAAAGAAAACACACAGTGTTCAGTAGAATTACTTAATTTTTGATTCAGACTGTGTGTTTTGTTAAAAAAAATGTGCTTTTGATGAAAAAAACTAATTGTTTGGCTAATTGTGTGAAGTGGGTGTTTTGCTGTGTTAAGTTTAGAAAAAGTATTTTAAGTGTAGGTTAATGCTTGCTAGCAAATGAAAAAAACATACATCTAGGCTACTTGGCTACATTTGTCTGCTATGTACTCACTGGAGAGTGACATGATTTGTGCCATGGACAGGTGCGAGGGATGGTGTACAAACAAATCAAATGCAATCAAATTCACTCTATCCAGATGATGCGATTTATCTGCAGGGGTGTCCAAAACTATTTTGTTAAACGATTAATCTAACAATTACTTTTTTCGATTAGTCGACTAATTTTTCGATGAATGTAATGATGTATGTAACTGGCCAACTGTGTCACAGTCTGGTATGGGAATTGCTCTGTCGCTGACAGCAAGTCATTGCAGTGGGTGGTGAAAACCACTCAATGCATCACAGGGGCTCCACTCCCTGCTATTTAGGACGGCCACGAGATAAGATGTCTACGCCGGGCGCGCAGGGACTCCTCTCATGCGGCCGACAGACTCTTTCAACTCCATCCCTCCAGGAGGCGCTTCAGGAGCCTCCAGACTAAAACCAGCAGGTTCAGGAACAGCTACTTCCCCACATCTGTCCTACTGGAACAGCTTCTTCCCCACATCTGTCCCCTGCTAACCCTTCCTATTCACGCTACACCATGGCATAATCTGTTCACAGCGCTTCTCTTCACTACTGTACATACATCCATAGCACTCTGCCTATCTTCTACTACACATCTATACATCTGTATATACATATATTAATATATCTACACACCTGTATATTTGTCCATATTACATCTGTATATCTGTACATCTGCATATTTGCCTTATGTATAGTAGTATAGAACATCTGTATATTAACATACTTCATCTGCATATTGCTCTTTTGTAAATCAATACTATTTATACCCATCTTTTACACTGCCCTATCTGTACATAACTGCTCCCATTACTTTTTGTACATAATCTGCACATATTTATTCCCACCTTTACACTGACCTTATCTGTACACAACTGCTCTTAACTGTACATACTGCACATATTGCACTTTCAGCTATTTGCACTTCTGATTAGAGGCTAAACTGTATTTCGTTACTCGGTATTCATACATGTATAATGACAATAAAGTTGAATCTTATCTAATCAATTAAGTAATAAGCAATTATCACCCCCTCACTAAATCAATATAACAACATACCGAAACAAAATACTGAAAAGTTTGTCTCATCATTTAATTTCATCTCTGCATGTGCAAAAAGAGAAACATTCTATTTTCAGTAAGCCCAGTAAACTAATGAATTGCTTCTGAATCATCTGTTAAATACCCAAGCCCTTACACAACACTCCTCGTCGCCCCACTGTCTCTTCTCCTATGACCATTGCCTCACTAATACATGACCGTAGATTTTAAGTAAACAAAAAACGGACGAATATATGCGTTATGGCCTGTACAGCCTTCCATAGAAAAAGTGACGCTTAACGTAGGCCTACTCTAACTTCAGTTCGGTGCAAAAAACACGGGCCGATCGATTAAGGCAGATAACGTTACAACGAGAAGCATATTCCATGTGTTCATAATAGCATGCTTGGTTGGGGGGGGAAATGTCAATAGAATTACAGTAATCGAAGTTCACGTAGCCAGAAGCCTCGTTGTACGTTAGGTGCGCCATCGTAGCTGCACTTTGCACTGCAGAATTGTGGACGTTACTAGTCACACAGTTACAAGCAGGAGTGATTTTAGTAGCGCTCGGATAGGCACTTAATAAATCAACCTATAACTTTCACATTGTTTCGGTGAGACTCACTCCACATTATTTTCTCTGTAAATTACCATGGAACTTGTAGGCTGCAAAGAAAAGCTAGGCTATTTCTGACATTAGAAGCTTAGCTGTGCCAATTAACGATAGGCCTATTTCCGGACAGGCGCTCACCTATCGGTGAGCAGAATCTAACGCTAGGCCAAAAGTTAGACTGAAATGCTAAGACAATACTCCTCTAATAAGGTCTCTTGCTAAAATCCCTGATGTTTGTATGACAAACTTTTTGACAAGTAATGTTTTTGCCAAAGCAAACTTACGTTCTCAACGATAAGTTTTATCCACCTCTGGAAGAAGGCGTAATGTACAGACCTCCTGGTAATACGCGACGGCGAGTTTTCACTTTCACTTTCACTTTCTCCGTAGGTGGTTTGCAGATAGACTTTCCTTGCCTTGCCGTCAGGGGGCGCACGCAGTGCGCGCAAGTGGTACACAGTCCGAGAGCCAGTAGGGCAAGTGAGACGGGGGAGCAAGGGAGAGAGAGAATGTGTGTGTGAGCATCAGTCCTATGTAGAATTTATGCAGACATACAGACAGACGTAACAGATGACCTGTCTCTATCATCAAATAATTTCATCATTAAAATGAACGCTTCTCGCTATCTATGTACAACACCATATTTCCAATGCTTGGTATAAATATGTAGGTTACAACACCCTATTTTGACGGGAAGAATATGCCTGTATTTCGAATTATATAATACTGCTTCAAAATGTGTTTCACCATTTCACCTCGCGACGGGCCCCAAGTGCAGCTGCACATTTTGGCATCCTGCGAAAATTAAAAATGAAAAGAAATGTTTAGATTTGGCTTTAAAAATAAAAAATACATTTAAAACGTCAATTTTTCATTTCATTTCCATTGTCATCCTGGTTGGCCTATATTATTGCCAGATCTTAAAATGTAAATGCTAATTGAAAATTAAAAATTCAAATTTCTCTTAGGCTTTACCTTTTCCAATATTTCCTATATGTCTGCTGGTCAGTGCTGGGCAGACAACATTTAGATCTTTGCTTGATGTAAAGAGCCAACATTTCACATGAGTGATTGAACTGACCACACTGAGACAAACTAGTTTAGGACAAAAGAAACTTTAATGTGCTCATGACAGCGTAGCGATGAACATTTCATTCACAGGATGAACTCAGGCTTGACCCATATCTAAGGATAATCATTAAATTGATTTGATCAGTTTAGAGATGGTGAGTTTACATCACTAGAAAACAGAGCCTTTTGTGTCCCAGTCCAGTGGTGCTGATGTGTGGGGCAGCTGGATCATCATCTGGTACTGAGTGTCTGGAAACTGCAACATCTGCAGCAGCTCTGCTCCAGTCACACTGATGGAGGATTGATGGCTCACCAGTTAATTCAACCTGTTGTAGGAGATTTGTCAGATCATCTTCAGTATGAGGTTTCTCCATTAGGATTCCTCAACACTGATGTGTAAACATGTAGAGCAGTTCTGCTCCAGTCAGCCTAATCAGTCATTAAAGGTTCTCCAGTTGAATCCCTAACTTCAGACAATGCACTAATGATGACACTTTAAATGACACACCTGGGCAGTACAGTAGCTGACACTGACACATGTTTGAATAGCAACATAAAATAGATGCAATGATTATGAATTTGCTTATCATAGTTCGGTCAGATTATATGAAGAATCTTTCTGTAGAGCAGAAAGCAGCTCCACATCAGATTGCTGCAGCTTGTTGTATCTCAGATCTAGCACTCTCAGACTGGAGGGGTTTGATCTGAGAGCTGAAGCGAGAGATGAACAGCTCCTCACTGAGAGGTCACAGTAATGTAGCCTGAGAGAAACACATTTAACAATACAAATAGAAATCCGTCTCCAGTAAATAAATGAAACAAATAAAGACATTTAACCATTTATTTACCAGTTATCTGGTTAACAGAGCTGCTGTTTAATAGAAACATTTGAATAACTGAATGAGTTTTTAATCATATAAAACTCCATGCAAAGTCAATGCCCCACTATCACTGCATACACACACATCTCTTCCCCTCTCTCTCACTCACTCACACACTCACTCAGACACAAACTGCCAGACTTACTGTAGTGTCTCCAGTCTACAGTTTGGATGCTCCAGACCAGTAGAAAGCAGCCTCACTCCTGAATCTCCCAGTTTATTGCCACTCAGCTGTTTCAGACTGGAAGAGTTTGAGCTGAGAGCTGAAGATAAAGCTGCACAGCTCTTCTCGGTCAGGTTACCATGCCACAGTCTGTACATACAGATATACACACATTAAGTAATAAAGACGAGAACCAGAAAAGCACTCAGAGCACAGACCTCCACCAAGGCACCAGGCCACTGAAGCAATACAAATTCCCGGTGATGTTCCAGATCACCACCGAAATTGAATCATCCATTCCTTGTCCTAATACCCACGTTGTCTGAAAATGTCATCCAAATCCGTGCAGTTTTTTCTTAGTTTCCAAGTTATCTTGCACACAGACAAACAGACAGACAGACAAATGCTGGCAAAAACATAACCTCAGTGGAGGTAATTACTGCTTTTAAACACAAACAACACAGTTTCAGAGACACCAGAGGCATGGTTACTGACAAATGCATAAAAACACACATAATCTTCACAGTACAGTTTCAAGGTACACAGAGGATTTTTTCTTTACAGAGGAACACAATAGAATAAAGAATAAAGAGAAAAAATAATTTTCTAGAGGTTTATTTCTATCATTCTATCTATTCAGTCAAAAATGTACATACACTTCCTTAGTATTTAGTAGAATGACCTTGAAACTTTCACTTAGGTCAAAAGTTTTGAGTATCCTTCCAGAAGCTTCTCACAATAGTTTTCCTATTCCTCTTTTTCAAAACTGGTGTAACAGGGCCAGGTTTTTAGGTCTTCTTGTGCTGCACACACATTTTCTGTAGGAATGAGATCAGGGCTTTGTGCTGGCTACTCAACCTTGTCTGTTGTCCTTAGGCTACTCTGTAACTAATCTGAAGGTATCCTTTGGGTCACTGGGTCATTGTTAATTTGGAAGACCCATTTACACCCATTTACACCCAAATAAACCAGTCCCTTAGACTTTCTAACTTGGAAGTAACTATAGCTACAGAATTCCGTAGCTTGCAATTGACCACTGCAGCTACGGAACATGTAGCGAGGCTAGCTAGAACGTTGATTATCTAGTATCAGAGAATTGAATAAACCTGCTGTATCCAGTGGGTGAGGCAAATTTCCAGGGTGGTTTTCCCTAACCAGATGGCAGTCTAGGCTAAACATCCAAATGGTTCATCACAGCACGTTTTCTGACAAAACTCTAAACTGATTCACAGAAACCAGATGGATGTTATTTTTGGATGTTTTTTTTTTTTTTTGTAGTGGTTGTTGAAGCATCAGGGACCCAAACAGAAATACAAAATCACGCAAAAAATAATTTTTGCATAATATGTCCCCTTTAATGCCTTTAATACACATGCAAACAAAATTGTAAATTTGACACACACACACACACACACACACACACACACACACGCACACACACAGGGCTATAGTAAACACGATTTGCAAATTCCTTAATTTCAGAAATAGCGTTTATCCATCTGTAAATATAGTTAACACACCTCTAAACAGTTTATGTACCTTAAAGCCTACAGTTTTTATCCAGATCAGTTTATGTTGTTATACATTTGGATATTTACTTTCATAATATTGAACTTGCACAAGCTATAGTGGGCTATAACAATATATGTCCATGTGACGAATCACCCTCTTGTGTCAATAAGTAATAGCAAGCTGCTACGGTCACACCATTAATGAGTGTGTGATAAAAAAATTCTATAGTCAATGATTCCACTAATTAAGTTAATTCGGTTAATTTGGTTTGTATTAAAATCATGCCATATAGATATTGAATAATAGGCTATGCACTGGTTCAGTGGTTAGTTTGACTACCTCTTTTTTTAACTTCTACACCCCCCCCCCTTACACTCTCACACACACACACACACACACACACACACACACACACACACACACACACACACACAGTCAGACTTACTCCAGTTTCAGTTTGGGTGCCCCAGACCAGTAGAAAGCAGCTCCACTCCTGAGTCTCCCAGATTATTGTCACTCAGGTTCAGCTGTCTCAGACAGGAAGAGTTTGAGCTGAGAGCTGAAGATAAAGCTGCACAGCTCTTCTTTGTGAAATCACACTCCCATAACCTGCACACACACATACACACACATTACAGTTCACTACATCTCAATACAGACAACACAATTCTGCAGAAAAAAGCTCATGCCAGTAACTTTTAGCTGGTTTCAGATGGTGAATACAGCCAATCTATCATAAATCATGCAACCAACCAAACCCACTTAACATCACCTTCACCTATGTTGGACAATGTTTTAAAAGAGTTTTTGCACATGTCAGTCAGGCTGTTAGCTGTGTACTAGTCTACAGGTTGGGTGAAACTGGTTAATTGAGCTGCACCCACTTTGTGTGCTCAGGCCAGAAGGTCTACATTTTCTACGATGTAATATTTGGAGTTTTTTATGACTAAAAAAGAAGGTAGATTTTAGGCAATTTCAAACACACCTAGAATAAATAAAGAAAAACAACTGGGGGTTTGTGTGTGCTACTTACAACACAATGTATATCGCATCTGTTACATTAAAAAAAAAAAAAGTTTGAGCTCAGAGCTGAAGATAAAGCTGCACAGTTCTGCACTGTGAGGTTTACACAATTAAGGCCTAGAGATGAGAGTTACTCCAACACAGGAAATAAATACAGAAATGTGTCTACCCATACACACCCATACATACACACACACACACACACACACACACACACACACACACACACACACATACACAAAAAAAAAGAATTCTCAAAGGAAAAATACTTTTCAGTCAATTGAATACTCTCTCTACACCTTCATGGGGTAAATTAAGACGCTATATTTACAATAATGCATTTAGCAGACGCTTTTATCCAGAGCAACTAACAAAAAGAGGATAAAGATTCAAGCTACAGCACAATTAGAAACTAACTAACTTGATAACACAAAATTGTCAGGAGATGAAAGTGCAGCAGTGTGATAAATGTGATTTAAATAATGAATTCATTTTGGGTAGGGTGTTTCTTATCTCTTCTCATTAGACACTGACAAACAGTAACCTAAAAACTGGTTGGTCTTTAAGCACCCTTTTCATTCTCCTTCATAACACCTTTCAGTTAGTAAGCAGTCAGCTCGCATTAAGCCAACACATCGCCAACTAGCGTCAGAAAGTGAAAATACTGAATGCCAAGTGGAGAGAAGTCCTCTACCAGGGCACCTTGTCAGATGAGTAAACATGTTACTTAGGTTGTTAAATTTAATAAAATAAAAAAAAAGACAAATTATTTATGCCAGATTTTTTAAAAACACAATCAGATGATTATTGTATTTGAATTCTGCAGGGATCATAACCCCTCTAACGCCTGTGGAAATTACCCTCCTGGTGATTCTGCCTTGTTTCAAACAACATGAGAGATGTTGGATCATTAGGTCATATGATTTAATGACTTTAACAAAGAGGTTTTGTTCTGTCTTTGTTCTGTCTATAGTGCATAAAATACTGCAAATCATGTCTACACACTCTGGGGATATTCAAAAGTTTATGTTGGGCTCTTTTGATGACTAACCTACCAATAAATTAACACTTCTATTTTTCTCTTATTTGTTGTTTATTTGTGTTATCTGTCATTATCTGTCATATTGTATACAGGCCCAGTGACAGAAGATCATTTTGATGTTCATACGTAAACACATAGAGAATACCTCCCTCAAGCCTGAGCCTTCTGAGTGGCTATATTCTCAAAATAGCATAGTACAGATAACACACAAAGTTTGACCATAGTCAGAAATATACAGGCATACAGATACAGTTGAAATACAAAGTGCAAACTTACGTTTTTATGAAAGACTAGGAGGTTTTCCTGCCTGAGGAAAAGTCTCAGAAGCAAAATGATCTGTTGTGTCAACACTGGGATATACAGACACTGGGATAAACAGACACTGGGATAAACAGACACTGGGATATACAGACACTGGGATAAACAGACACTGGGATAAACAGACACTGGGATATACAGACACTGAGACACTGAGATAAACAGACACTGGGATAAACAGACACTGGGATATACAGACACTGGGATAAACAGACACTGGGATATACAGACACTGGGATAAACAGACACTGGGATAAACAGACACTGGGATATACAGACACTGGGATAAACAGACACTGGGATATACAGACACTGGGATAAACAGACACTGGGATATACAGACACTGGGATAAACAGACACTGGGATATACAGACACTGGGATATACAGACACTGGGATATACAGACACTGGGATATACAGACACTGGGATAAACAGACACTGGGATAAACAGACACTGGGATATACAGACACTGGGATATACAGACACTGAGACACTGAGATAAACAGACACTGGGATAAACAGACACTGGGATATACAGACACTGGGATAAACAGACACTGGGATATACAGACACTGGGATATACAGACACTGGGATAAACAGACACTGGGATATACAGACACTGGGATAAACAGACACTGGGATATACAGACACTGGGATATACAGACACTGGGATAAACAGACACTGGGATATACAGACACTGGGATAAACAGACACTGGGATATACAGACACTGGGATAAACAGGTTCAACCTGTCCTAGAAATTCACCTTTCATTTTTAAATCTGAAACACCCAAGATTCTCTGCTGGATGAGTGCCACATAGACACAGTCAGAAGTTTACATGGCATATTATGGTATGGTATTATCCAAGCTATTCTATGTCTTGGTTGGTAAGGTTGGATAATCACCTCTTTTAATATTAGTCCCATAAGCCTTATATATCAAACCCCTCATGTAAGCTCCTCAGTACAGAACAGTATGTGAGTCTGTCTGTATTGTGTTAATGATGATTAACAGTTAATAGTTAAATAATAATCACATTCAGGTGTGGGTCTGTGTGTCTCTGATCTCTGTCATGAACATGAAGCAGAGAAGCCAGAGCCAGCAGGCCCACTTCGTCTCCTCTGTGCTGGCACAGTGTCAAAGGAGCTGGTCAGTCATTTCTAGATTAGAATAATAATATGCTGATCATAAATACGTCATAAACCACGACGCATTTTAAGGCATGTAGTCAGACATCATGGATCAGCTAATAGTATCACATCTGACCTGGTTCCCTGATTTTTAACCTTTTCAGTGCTGGGTGGTTCCACTGGATTTCCCTTTGTTATTATGCTGCATTTAAACAAACTGTGAACACATGGTAGCCTACATAACAGTGAAGTGGCAACTTGAGTAGGCTATAGTCTAACATCTTTTTCCATATTCTTCTCATGCTGCTGAGAGCTGAGAACCATTCACAGAATTATTTTCCTACCCCCTATAACTGATCAAAATAGATCCACCGGAGGTATTCATAACCCAGTCTGATGACCACTGCAGTAATTGGCTATATTGCTGGAGTTTCTTGAAAGTCACTCTTGTATTAAACTGTACAAATAGACGGATAAAAATCTCTTTTGTTTATTTTCTTTGTGTCTACTGGTTGACCTGAAGAAGCTGTCAGAGGCCCTGAGGCTGGCAGTGATACCAGGAGTCTCCTGCTGCAGGTGGTGCCATCAGGTCTTTGTCCTGGGGACTCTGGACCAGCTGCTGCTGATGAGACCTCATCATGGCCAGAGTACACACACACACACACACACACACACACACACACACACACACACACACACACACACACAGGACCAGCTGCTGCTGATGAGACCTCATTATGGCCAGTAACTCCTGCAGCCAGATCACACATACACACACACACACACACACACACACACACACACATACACATACACACACACACACACACATATACACACATACATGCTGCACCAGCTTCTGCTGAAGAGACCTGATCATGGTCGCAAAACGTTCTTTGGTGTTGCTTTCCAGGTAGGGCTGGAGATCCTGGAAAAATGGTTTGAACTACATTTTGAAAATTCACAATTCAGATGTCCAAACCCCTTTCTTCAGACTACCCCGTCACGGACACGCCTTCAGAGCACATCCGCAGTTCTATGGGCTGCCATGCACAACAGAAAGGAAGGAAGAACACACAGAAAAACAGTGACTGCTAAACCCCCCAATACTGTATTTCTGTGGGCTACTCTATGGGGCTACTCTGTGAGATGTAGATCGGTACAGGGCTCTATGTGTGTGAGATGTAGAAAGGTATAGGCCTCTATGTGTGTGAGATGTAGATGGGTATAGGGCTCTATGTGTGTGAGATGTAGAAAGGTATAGGGCTCTATGTGTGTGAGATGTAGATCGGTACAGGGCTCTATGTGTTTGAGATGTAAAAAGGTATAGGGCTTTATGTGTGTGAGATGTAGATCAGTACAGGGCTCTATGTGTGTGAGATGTAGAAAGGTATAGGGCTTTATGTGTGTGAGATGTAGATGGTTATAGGGCTCTATGTGTGTGAGATGTAGATGGGTATAGGGTTCTATGTGTGTGAGATGTAGATGGGTATAGGCCTCTATGTGTGTGAGATGTAGATGGGTATAGGGCTCTATGTGTGTGAGATGTAGATGGGTATAGGGTTCTATGTGTGTGGGACTTTAGGTTTTGGAGATGTGTTAGAGATGGTGGGCTGGTCTATAATACTGGAAATGATCAATGAGTCCTTGGCAGGCCGCTTAATGAAAATATTACTGACAGGGAATGTAGCCTAAAATCTATACATGACACAAACACACACACACACACACACATACACACACACACTCAGCCTTTTACAGTGGGTGACCTGCATGTGGGACTCTGTGGGTTACTGTAAACACACACCACACACACACACACACTGAGGGAGAGTGGGTTGAGGGGACAGACTTGAGAGACGGAGCCTCCATCTCTGTCCTGCTCTTAGTGAGGATGGCTGCATCTCCCAACACCTTGTGTCAATCTAGCTGTTCAACACCTTAAAAGCAGCAGTAGTCCCACAAGAGGCACCATTATATTATTTATCACAGCTGAATGGCTCCAGCTTGTTCCAGTAATGACCATCCACACAAGGTCTGTATGGCAGTTTGTGTCAACAACTTTGTGGTTTGTTGTCTGCAGAACCCTGTGATTGTCCCCAATCATTTACAGTATTATAGGCTAAACTACCATCTTTAACATCTGGGTGTGTGCCCAGTGCACGTCTATGTGTGGTATGCATATCTTAGTGTTTTTTTTAGCTAGCTAACTAGCCTGTAGCCCTCTGGCTAGCGTCCTGCAGCTGCTCGTCAGGCAGCTCTTAGCAAGATAGTGGCCAAGAAAGATCAGCCATTTGAATAGGCGATGGCATCGAGGATTGAGCCTGGTCTATCGGTCATGCCCAGACTATACATTTATGTTATAGGATGTAGGATGGCTTGTCAGGCTACTGACGTTAGGTTCATGTGGAGAAATTTAAAGTGACAGGCTAGGCCTACAAACATCAAATACAATGTGATAACATTGGCACACACTTGTTTATTTTTTAATTATATTCTAAATAACTTTATTACATACATGTCTGTTATTTTGCTCTATCTTGGCTTGGTAAATAATGCCCAGTTAGGAGACTAGAGCAATACAAGCTAAGGATGATGCCTGTGTCTTAATTCAGTGGGGATATCAGATCAGTATCAGGTATCAACCGATATGCAAAAACCCATGTATCGGAATCAGTAAAGTATCAGTAACGTTGGATTGGTGCATCCCTAATAGAAACACAAACACACACCACACATACATGCTCAGATACCACACACACACACACATAGTATACACACTATACTACACACATACATAGACACACATACACCACGTATACATCACACACATGCACACATCAGCACATGTACAAAGACAATTAAAAATACACACTCACAGAAGCACAAAGGCACACATATGTACACACACACACCTCTTTCTATCTCTCTCCCTGACAATGATGGACCACTGCCCACACCCTTCCACAGCACACAAGAGAGTGCAAGGCCTCCAGCCAATGGCAGTGCTGGAGGAGGAGAGGAGAGCCCCTCTGAAGGCCTGAATGATTTCTTCCTGTTATTTTGAAGCCCAATCTAACAAGGTGTGCAAAGTCAACATCAACCTCATCATTACACGCACACACATGCATACACACACGCAGTTATTCATCTAAGCAGCTGACTTCACAAACACACCTAAAAACAGGCACAGAGAGAGAGAGAGAAAGAGAGAGAGAGGGGGGGGAGAGAATCACAGTAATACTTGATCAGGCACCAGCCTTTCCTGTGGTTGTTTTTCTGGCCAGGTGGGCAGGTGGCCTTATTTGCCTCTCATTGTTCTTCTAATAATTCCCCATGTGGCCAAAACTAGTCTGACATGGTCCCAGATGGCCTACAGTAGGACTATCAGACTGGGGCCGAGATAGTAGACAGTCGGACACAGGAGACAGACCCCCTAGGGGTTCATGAGACAGCTGTGATCTACATTGGCTGATTTTGTGGTCAATTTTCTGCTCTTTCTCCTCCATTGCGGTAGAAGTTGTGTTTTAGGCAACGTTTCTGTAGCAACAACATTACAGTAGTAGATGAAAGTTTTGTATGTGTGTGTGTGTGTGTGTGTGTGTGTGTGTGTGTGTGTGTGTGTGTGTGTGTGATGTAATGAAAGACCTGATGAAAATCCATCAAATAAATGTTCTGCATAATCTTTCAAAATTACAGTGACTGAAAGATGTACTAAACACATTTACACTCCAGGAACACAGTGGGTCAACTCTATGGTGTCTTGGATCTATTGCCTGTGTGTGTGTGTGTGTGTGTGTGTGTGTGTGTGTGTGTGTGTGTGTGTGTGTGTGTGTGTGTGTGTCTATTTGTGTGTGTTTCTCTTTCTCTCTCTCCGTCTTTCTGTGTGTGTGTGTGTGACATGGAAACCTCTAGAGGATTGACACTTAAATGATTGAGCAAACTGTGTTGAAATACAAATATGCTCTTATGCAAAGTTAATATCAATTGTTCCTTTTTAATAGTTAGGTGACAATTAATGAGTTAAACAAGTTTTAGACTGCGGTAGGCTACAGCACTTTAAACTTACATGGCATTGAAAAACACACCATGACCAAGTCAGAGGTGTGTGTGCCACTCTAAAGCTCTGGAAATAGTAGGCTAAGAGCGCCCTCTAGTGTGTGGTAAGGAAACCAAGGATGCTCTGGCAGGTGAAGAGATGGAGGCTGTGCACTAGATTGTGTCGACTCCCACTATGCAATGTGTATACGAGTGAAACACCTGTAAATCAATCTACAGAATGAGTTGGTATGATTATAGTGAGTAGTGTTAGGATATGGACTAGGCTTCATCTGGCTGGGGTAGGTCAGCTGGCTATATATTTATATGTACTTTGTATACAGTGTATAAATACATCCATCCTGTAAATACAGTACATATCAGTAATGATGGAGACAGGCGCTTATGTTGAGTCTTTGAAGGGTCAAGACAGTTGAGACCGAGGCCGTTGGTTCTTAAATGCAGTTGAGACCGAGTCAAGGCCGATTCTTTGAGAAAGCAAGACCGAGCCGAGACTGAGTCTTTCAGGAGTCGAGACCAAGACCATAAAATCAATCAGTTTTCATAACCATGATTTAATATCACCCCAGTTAATATTCAACTGTTGGACCTACAGGCTAATCTACACTGGGAATAAAAGGGGTAAAAGTGTCTGCTAAATGCATAAATGTGGGCTAATGGAAATGTAAATGCTTATACTGCTGGCCTGGAAATCCAGACCCACATCTAGAAAGATGTAGGTCTGGCCCTGACTAATAGACCAAATCCAATCCAAGAGACGGCACCAATTCATGCATATCAAAATGTCTCTGCACTTTATTGGATAGCTATTCAAAACTGCTTCAACAGTGCTGCTCTGTCATCAACATGTTAAACCCACCCTGACTCTGAATCATAGTTAGGACCTGCAGAGCAAATTCAAATTTGCAAGTGGTATGTCTAGATTTCTATGTCTATGTCTACAACATTTTTCTAATATTTCCAAAACGAAATTATTTTGACAATACACTAGAATACACACAAGAATATATCGAATATCCTTTCAAACTTTATTCTTTCTTAATAGATACATTTACACAATGTTCACAACTACATCATGGGACCCAGATCAGGTTAACAACTACAGAACAATTATTTAAATCGATTTGTAATGGTGAATATTTAAACTTGAGCTTAAAAAACTGTTGGTCTCGAGGACTCGCTCTGAAATTAGGAGTCTTTTTCCTCAACCTGTGGGCTGAGACTGAGTCAAGACCGAGTCTTTGAAGTCTGAGACAAGACCGAGAAACCAGAAAATGGTCTGACTCAAGTTTTACAAAACCACATACGTCCTATATATATTACATACATACAATACATACAAACATGCAAATATTATACATATTACATTTCTAGGCTAAAAATAATCATTAATTTCACAAATATCTCTTTTATTTTCATCAGTGTAGAGAATTTCCATCCATAAGAATCTAGACCCTAATGTGTCCCAGTCCAGTAGTGCAGATGTGTGGGGCAGCTGGATGATCATCTGGTACTGAGTGTCTGGAAACTGCAGCATCTGCAGCAGCTCTGCTCCAGTCACACTGATGGAGGATTGATGACTCACCAGTTAATACCTGTTGAGGAGATTTGGCAAATTCCATCATCCTCAGTATGAGGTTTCTCCATTAGGATTCCTCAACACTCACATGTGTAAACATGAACAGCTCTGCTCCAGTCAGACTAATGACTCATTAAAGGTTCTCCAGTTAAAATATGCTAACTACATTTTACACATCACAAAGATAAGGACAGTGTCAATTGCACATACGCAGTAGACCATAAGTGGACACACTGACACGTGGCCAATGAATAACTGCTTATGCTGTTTTCTAGTCTGGATCTCACACATACTAATCTGCTAGAAATGTCCAGTAGGCCTAACTCCACTTCCTGTTTGCCTGAGATAGCGAACCAATTGAAAACTGGCTTTTACCCCAACACAATGGTGGTGGGCTTAACATGTGTTTTGCTTCCAATTGTGATGCAATCCACTCTCTTTTCTCTGCAATTATTGATCTGATTGGTTGCAGGTACTTCCAATGTGGCCAGACTGAGATGCAAAGCAGATCAGTATGTGAGAGCCAGGCTAGCTGTATTCATTACTTACTGTAGTTCAGTCAGTTTATATGTAGGGTCTTTCTGTAGAGCAGAGAGCAGCTTCACTCCAGACTGCTGCAGTGAGTTTCCTCTCAGGTTCAGATCTCTCAGACTGGAGGGGTTTGATCTGAGAGCTGAAGCTAGAGATGAACAGCTCCTCACTGTGAGATCACAGGACTGCAGCCTGAGAGAAACACAACATCCAGACAACAGATTTAGACCTCATACAGAACTGTAATACCCCAGGGGTTTGGCCTCTTCCCTCAGCTGTAGTTTGTCTGCTGTTTTGTTTCCGTGTCTCTATATAGGTGTGCTGGTGATGCATCAGTGCTCAGGTCACCTGACCCCTTTTTATCCTCAGTCAATCTGGAGAGCAGCGAGCAGGAGAAGCCTGTCTCATGAGCACAGAGCTTTGCTTGTCCTTTGTTTGAAGGTCTTATGTCCAGGCGCTGAACTTTCTTGGTTTCTTTTGTTGTTGGCCTGTGGGCTCATTTGAACTACAATAAAAGTGTCTTCACTGGTGAATCTATTCTGTGTCTCAGTGATGTTCTCATACATGAGAATAATGAAACACACACCAATGCCCCCTCAGAAAAATACACACATAAACAACAAGACAAACACAAATCTGGTGTCTATGGCAACAGTGCTGCTGCTTGTGAATCACATCACAGGATCACAGCCTGAGAGAAACACAACAAACACAATTGCTGATCTGTGTTAAAAAGTTTTAACTGTGATGTACTTGTTTAATTGTAAAGCACTTGGTAAACTACTCTTTCACTTATACACACACACGCGTTATTCCTAAACTCCTGATCAGTGCACATCAACACAGAATAAAGCTTCTCAATCTGAGTTTTTAAAGACACACACACACACACACACACGTTATTCCTTAACTCCTGATCAATGCACATCAATACAGTATAGAGCCTCTCAGTCTGAGTTTTTTAAAAAACACACACACACACACACACACACACACAGGTCCAGTGCCTCAGACTGGAAGAGTTTGAGCTGAGAGCTGAAGATAAAGCTGCACAGCTCTTCACTTTGAGTTTACACCTCCTCAGCCTGTAGACATATGTAACAGGTTTAAATAAACACCTTTGTCTGAATGTATAATTGCACAACAGACAGATAGTCTGTAATAAAGTTTTCCTTTACTTGATACACTGCCTTGAGGGTCCTGGTAGCCCCCCCCCTATCTGTCATTATCCCTCTTCCTCCTTCCTGTTTTGATATCCCTATGGATAGAGGTAGGCTGGGTGATATTAGCTGATAATCAATCTGGTAAATATTCATATTCAGAAGTGTCATCTACAAGTTTATTTTCACTGATTTTATCTGTATCTATTTTATGTATCCTCTTTTTATGTATACTCTTTTCTGAACAACACAGAAGTTCACCGCCGGTTACACACACACACACACACACACACACACACACACACACACATACACACACTCACACACACACACACACACACACACACACATTAAAATTAATGCATAAAGATGAGAATCACTGCATTTTAACACAGATACAGTTTTAGGAAACACACAGAAGCACCCCTCCGTATGAACACACACACACACGCACAAACCAAACCAAACAATCTCCCAGAACACAGTTTTAGGATGCACTTGAGAAACTTGATTACACTGTCTTACTTTTAAAAACACACACACACACAAACACACACAAAAGAAATGCCAGACTTACTCCAGTGTCTCCAGTCTACAGTTTGGATGCTCCAGACCAGTAGAAAGCAGCTCCACTCCTGAATCTCCCAGATTATTGCCACTGAGGTTCAGTTGTCTCAGACTTGAAGTGTTTGAGCTGAGAACTGAAGATAAAGCTGCACAGCTCTGGACTGTGAGGTAACAACTTCTCAGCCTGCACACACACACACACACACACACACACACACAAACACATGTTAGTCCTTAACTCCTTATCAATGCAGCTGTCTCAGACTGGAAGAGCTGAAGATAAAGCTGCACAGCTCTTCACTGTGAGTTTACACCTCCTCAGTCTGTAGACATATGTAACAGGTTTAAATAAACACCTTTGTCTGAATGTATAATTGCACAATAGATCTAGTCTGTAATATAGTTTTCCTTCACTTGGTACACTGCCTTGAGGGTCCTGGTAGCCCCTGGGTGATATTAGCTGATAATCAATCTGATAAATATTCATATTCAAAAGTTTCATCTACAAGTTTATTTTCACTCATTTTATCTGTATCTATTCTATGTATCCTCTTTTTGGGTTATTTTTATGAGATGAGTTCTGTAAGAGCACTGATTCTGTTTTTCTGTCTTGCCACATGTGGGGGGTTTAGTCCCACAGTGGATTCCAGCTATGTTTAGGTAGGCAAGACTAGCTTAACTAGCTGTGCCACTATGCTTGTCTGGTTTCTGGCTGTTTTAGGAGTTGGAGGAGTAAATGCATGGAGGACCAACATTTTCATTTTCGATTTGAATTTGTGCAGAAAATAAAACTTCAGTGCAGCGCTTTTTTTTGGGTCATCATTTAAAACAACAACACAGCACAGAAGTTCACCGCCGGTTACACACACACACACACACACACACACACACACACACACATTACAATTAATGCATAAAGATGAGAAATGCTACATTTGAACACAGGCACAGTTTCAGGAAACACACAGAAGCACCCCTCAGTATGAACACACACACACACACACATGGACACACGTACAAACCAAACCTGACAATCTCCCAGAACACCGTTTTTACGATGCACCTAAGATACTTGATTACACTCTCTGATTTTTACACACACACACACACACACACACACACACACACACACACACGTTATTCCTTAACTCCTGATCAGTGCTCATCAATACATTATAGGTCTTCTCAATCTGAGTTTTTAAAGACACAACACACACACACACATATACATACACGCACACAAAGAATATGCCAGACTTACTCCAGTTTCTCCAGTCTACAGTTTGGATGCTCCAGACCAGTAGAAAGCAGCTCCACTCCTGAATCTCCCAGATTATTGTAACTCAGGTCCAGCTGTCTCAGACTGGAAGAGTTTGAGCTGAGAGCTGAAGATAAAGCTGCACAGCTCTTCACTGTGAGTTTACAGTCCCTCAGTCTGTAGACATATGTAACAGGTTAAAATAAACACCTTTGTCTGAATGTATAATTGCACAATAGATCTAGTTTGTAATATAGTTTTCCTTTACTTGGTACACTGCCTTGAGGGTCCTGGTAGCCCCCCCCCCTTATCTGTCTCTATCCCTCTTCCTCCTTCCTGTTTTGATATCCCTATGGATAGAGGTAGGCTGGGTGATATTAGCTGATAATCAATCTGGTAAATATTCATATTGAGAAGTTTCATCTACAAGTTTATTTTCACTCATTTTATCTGTATCTATTTTATGTATCCTCTTTTTGGGTTATTTTTATGAGATGACTAGAACACAACGCAGAAGTTCACCGCCGGTTACACACACACACACACACGAACACACACACACACACACACACAACAAGTAATGCATAAAGATGAGAGTCACTGCATTTGAACACAGACAGTTTCAGGAAACACACAGAAGCACCCCTCTGTATGAATGCGCACACACACACATACACACCAAACCTGACAATCTCCCAGAACACAGTTTTAGGATGCACTTAAGAAACCTGATTACAATATCTCACTTTTAAACACACACACACACACACGTTATTCCTTAACTCCTGATCAGTGCTCATCAATACAATATTGAGTTTCTCAATCTGAGTTTTTAAAGACACAGCACACACACACACACACAAAAAAAAATATGCCAGACTTACTCCAATGTCTCCAGTCTACAGTTTGGATGCTCCAGACCAGTAGAAAGCAGCTCCACTCCTGAATCTCCCAGATTATTGTAATTCAGGTCCAGCTGTTTCAGACTGGAAGAGTTTGAGCTGAGAGCTGAAGATAAAGCTGCACAGCTCTTCATTGTGAAGTTACACTTCCTCAGTCTGTAGACATATGTAACAGGTTTAAATAAACACCTTTGTCTGAATGTATAATTGCACAATAGATCTAGTCTGTAATGTAGTTTTCCTTCACTTGATACACTGCCTTGAGGGTCCTAGTAGCCCCCCCCCCTCCCCCATCTGTCTCTATCCCTCTTCCTCCTTCCTGTTTTGATATCCCTATGGATAGAGGTAGGCTGGGTGATATTAGCTGATAATCAGTCTGAGAAATATTTATATTCAAAAGTGTCATCTACAAGTTTATTTTCACTCATTTTATCTGTATCCTGTATGTATCCTCTTTTTGGGTTATTTTTATGAGATGAGTTCTGTAAGAGTGCTGTTTCTGTTTTTCTGTTTTGCCACATGTGGGGGGTTTAGCCCCACAGTGGATTCCAGCTATGTTTAGGTAGGCAAGACTAGTTTAACTAGCTGTGCCACTATGCTTGTCTGGTTTCTGGCTGTTTTAGGAGTTGGAGGAGTAAATGCATGGAGGACCAACATTTTCATTTTTGATTTGAATTTGTGCAGAAAATAAAACTTCAGTGCAGCACTCGTTTTTGGGTCATTATTTAAAACAACACAACACAGAAGTTCACCGCTGGTTACACATACATTACAATTGAGGCATAGAGATGAGAGTGACTGCATTTGAACACAGACACAGTTTCAGAAAACACAAAAAACACCCCTTAGTATGAACACACACATAAACTAACACACACATACTCTCAAACACACAACAAAACTATCAGTTGTCCACAACCCAGTTTTAGGATATGCATAAAACACTCTAAATCTAAATCTACTACCCCCCCAACCCCCCCCCCCCCCACACACACACACACACACCACCAGCCACCCACACTCTCTCATAATCACATACACAAACTCACAGTATTCCATAGGTCCAGATAGGCCCCTCAATATGAGCACATACACACACACACACACACACACACACACACACACACACACACACACACCTAACAATGTCCCATAAAGCAATTTTTGGATGCACTCAAGAAACTTGAGTACTCTCTCTCACATTTAAACACAAACACACACAAAGAAAATGTAAGACTTACTTCAGTGTCCCCAGTCTACAGTTTGGATGCTCCAGACCAGTAGAAAGCAGCTCCACTCCTGAATCTCCCAGATTATTGTAATTCAGGTCCAGCTGTTTCAGACTGGAAGAGTTTGAGCTGAGAGCTGAAGATAAAGCTGCACAGCTCTTCACTGTGAGTTTACACCTCCTCAGTCTGTAGACATATGTAACAGGTTTAAATATACACCTTTGTCTGAATGTATAATTGCACAATATATTTAGTCTGTAATATAGTTTTCCTTTACTTGGTACACTGCCTTGAGGATCCTGGTAGCCCCCCCCCCCCCCCCCCCCCCATCTATCTCTATCCCTCTTCCTCCTTCCTGTTTTGATATATCCCTATGGATAGAGGTAGGCTGGGTGATATTAGCTGTGTAGGAGCCAAAATGAGCTTTATGTTAATTCTCATCTTTCTTTGTGTATTGTATATTAGTCTGTGTGTGTCTGTGTGTGTGGGTGTGTGTGTGTGTGAGTGAGTGAGCAATCATATGGCCGCAGGTGTGTCTTTCCCCACCTAGAGGGAAACTGGGAGCCCAAGGGCGGAGCCCAAGGGGAGGGCCTTAAGAGGCAGAGGTCACAGCATCTGGGTGTGGCTGAGAGGGCAAGCAGTCCTTTGACCGTGCATGCCGCTCTGTGTCTGGGGGCATGGAGATAGTATGGCCATATAGAGACTCTCAGAGTCATTTGTTTTTGTTGCCTTTAACTTATCTGTAAACCAGCATTTGTTACAATAAATGGTTCTGGGACCAACTGGAACATCAACTTCTACTCCTCATCTTTCAACTGCATGTGTCAAGACAGATCCAACTTAGTCACCAGTAGTAGCCAACCAGGGAACAAAAGGGGAAACTGGAAACAGCTGCTACAAGCCGATAATCAATCTAATATTCATAAATATTCATATTCAGAAGTGTCATCTACAAGTTTATTTTCACTCATTTTATCTGTATCTATTTTATGTATCCTCTTTTTGGGTTATTTATATGAGATGAGTTCTGTAAGAGCACTGATTCTGTTTTTCTGTCTTGCCACATGTGGGGGGTCTAGTCCCACAGTGGATTCCAGCTATGTTTAGGTAGGCAAGACTAGTTTAACTAGCTGTGCCACTATGCTTGTCTGGTTTCTGGGTGTTTTAGGAGTTGGAGGAGTAAATGCATGGAGGACCAACATTTTCATTTTTGATTTGAATTTGTGCAGAAAATAAAACTTCAGTGCAGCACTCGTTTTTGGGTCATTATTTAAAACAACAACACAACACAGAAGTGCACCGCCCGTTACACACACACACACACACACATTAAAATTACTGCATAAAGATGAGAATCACTGCATTTGAACACAGACATAGTTTCAGTAAACACACAGAAGCACCCCTCCATATGAACACACACACACACACACACGCACAAACCAAACCTAACAATCTCCACACAGTTTTAGGATGCACTTAAGAAACTTGATTACCCTTTCACTTTTAAACACACACACATACACATACACGTTATTCCTTAACTCCTGATCAGTGCACATCAATACAGTATAGAGCTTCTCAATCTGAGTTTTTAAAGACAGAACACACACACACACACACACACACACACACACACACACACACACATACATATACACAAAGAAAATGCCAGACTTACTCCAGTGTCTCCAGTGTACAGTTTGGATGCTCCAGACCAGTAGAAAGCAGCTCCACTCCCGAATCTCCCAGATTATTGTCACTCAGGTCCAGCTGTCTCAGACTGGAAGAGTTTGAGCTGAGAGCTGAAGATAAAGCTGCACAGCTCTTCACTGTGAGTTTACAACCCCTCAGTCTGTAGACATATGTAACAGGTTTAAATAAACACCTTTGTCTGAATGTATAATTGCACAATAGATCTAGTCTGTAATATAGTTTTCCTTCACTTGGTACACTGCCTTGAGGGTCCTAGTAGCCCCCCCCCCCTCCCCCATCTGTCTCTATCCCTCTTCCTCCTTCCTGTTTTGATATCCCTATGGATAGAGGTAGGCTGGGTGATATTAGCTGATAATCAACTGAGAAATATTTATATTCAAAAGTGTCATCTACAAGTTCTGTAAGAGTGCTGTTTCTGTTTTTCTGTCTTGCCACATGTGGGGGGTTTAGCCCCACAGTGGATTCCAGCTATGTTTAGGTAGGCAAGACTAGTTTAACTAGCTGTGCCACTATGCTTGTCTGGTTTCTGGCTGTTTTAGGAGTTGGAGGAGTAAATGCATGGAGGACCAACATTTTCATTTTTGATTTGAATTTGTGCGGAAAATAAAACTTCAGTGCAGCACTCGTTTTTGGGTCATTATTTAAGATCATATAATCACTTTCAAACACACACATATTATTCCTTAACTCCTGATCAATGCTGATCAACACAGTAGGCTATAGAGCTTTTAAATCTGAGTTTTTAAAGACACAACACACACACTCATACACAAACAAAGGAAATGTCAGACTTACTCCAGTGTCTCCAGTCTACAGTTTGGATGCTCCAGACCAGTAGAAAGCAGCTCCACTCCTGAATCTCCCAGATTATTGATGCTCAGGTCCAGCTGTCTCAGACTGGAAGAGTTTGAGCTGAGAGCTGAAGATAAAGCTGCAGAGCTCTTCACTGTGAGTTTACACCAACTCAGCCTGTAGACACACCACACACACACACATACACACACAGACTACAATTAAGGAGCAGAGATGACACTCACAGAGGCGGTGATTAAAATGTGATGCTTGTATGGCGAGTGTGTGTCGTGGAGAGGACTGACGAGTGTATGTGGAGAAATCTGTGTATGTGTACAGCCAACTCCCACTCCAGGTGTAAAGTTGTGGTGCAGAGGGTTGTCAAATGTGCAAACACACACACACACACACACACGCACACTTATAAGAATGACGTTTTTCTCTATAGTGGACATTTCCCATAGTGTGATGCATCAGCCGCTTTCACATCATTTCATTGCAAATCATCTGACACCTAAAATCAGTTGGCATGTGTTCACTTCACTCATCTGACACCTAAAATCAGTTGGCATGTATTCACTCCACTCATCTGACACCTAAAATCAGTTGGCATGTATTCACTCCACTCATCTGACACCTAAAATCAGTTGGCATGTGTTCACTCCACTCATCTGACACCTAAAATCAGTTGGCATGTATTCACTCCACTCATCTGACACCTAAAATCAGTTGGCATGTGTTCACTCCACGGTGGGCGAATACTTTATGCTTCAACCAGTCGTGTGTGTTTGTGTGTGTGTGTGTGTGTTTGTGTGTGCATGTTTGTGTACATGTGCTTGTAGGTGCCATTGTAGTACAACTGTAAAACTGTAGTGCAGTTATTGATGTTTATTATCATTGTAAAATATACCCTCTTTTTACACTCAGTTCAGTACTCACTGGACTCTTCTTGATGCTTTGACCACTGGCAGCATCCTCAGCAGACCTGCATCTGATCTGGCAGGTGAACCCTCTCCCCCATAATCCTGCAGGTTAAACTCCTCCAGTTCCTGGTCTGACATCAGCAGCACAAAGGCCAGAGCTGAAAACTGGGAAAGAGAGAGATCCTCTTTGGGTTTCTTCTCCTTCCTCAAGTAGCCCTTGACCTCCTCCACCAGAGACTGGTCATTCAGCTCATTCAGACAGTGGAACAGGTTGATGCATCTCTCTGGGTTGGGGGCTTCACTGATCTTCTGTTTGATGTACTTGACAGTTTCCTCTGTGTTCAGTGAGCTGCTTCCTCTCTGTGGTAGCAGGTCTTTTAAGAGCTTCTGATTAGGCTCCAGTGAGAGGCCCAGGAGAAACCTTAGGAAAAGGTCCAGGTGTCCACTCTCATTTCTTAAGGCCTGATCCACTCCAGTCTTGTGTAGGTCACAGATGTTCGCCATCTTAAATGGAAATGAAACTGTAGATGGCTGTTTACCCAGAATATTGACCCCTTTGTTCTGATAACTCAGTAGCACATACAGAGCTGCTAGAAACTCCTGGATGCTCAGATGAACAAAGCAGAACACCTTCCCCTGGTATAGCCCAGCCTCCTCTCTGAAGATCTGGGTGCACACCCCTGAGTATACTGATGCTTCTGTCACATCAATGCCACATCCTCTCAGGTCCTCATCATAGAAGATCAGATTGCCCTTCTCCAGCTGCTGAAAAGCCAGTTTTCCCAGGGACTCAATGGTCTTCTGGTTCCAAACTGTATTCACACCTTGTTTTTCATACTTCTGACTCCTGTATTTGATTTGTATAATCAGGAAGTGTGCATACATTTGAGTCAAAGACTTTGGAATCTCTGTACTGCTTGCTTCAGTCAGGATGCACTCCAAAACACACGCTGACATCCAACAGAAGACTGGAATGTGACACATGATGTAGAGACTTCTAGATGACTTCAGGTGTGTGATGATTCTGCTGGCCAGCTGCTCTTCTGTGATCTTTTTTCTAAAGTACTCTTCTTTTTGTTGGTCATTGAAACCCCGGACTTCTGTCACCTGGTCAACACACTCAGGAGGGATTTGATTGGCTGCTGCTGGTCGGGAGGTGATCCACACGAGAGCAGAGGGAAGCAGATTCCCATTGATGAGGTTTGTGAGAAGGACATCCACTGGGGCGGGTTTTGCTACAGTGTAGATGCTTCCATTGTGCTGGAAATCTAGAGGAAGTCTGCTTTCATCCAGACCATCAAAGATGAAAGCAATGTTGTATTTGTCCTGGTCCATGAAGGAAAAGTCTTTTGTTTCACTGAAAAAGTGGTGAATGAGGTCCATAAGGGTGTATTTCTTGTCTTTCATCAGATTTAGCACACGAAAAGGGAGAGGAAATACAAAGTGGATATTTTGATTGGATTTTCCCTCAACCCAGTCCAGAATGAACTTCTGCACAGAGACTGTTTTTCCAATGCCAGCAACTCCCTTTGTCAGCACAGTTCTGATGGGTTTGTCTTGTCCAGGTAAGGGCCTGAAGATGTTGTTACATTTGATTGGTGTTTCCCCCTTTGTTACTTGTCTCTTGGATGCCATCTCAATCTGTCTGACCTCATGTTCAATATTGACCTCTGCACTGTCCCCCTCTGTGATGTAGAGCTCAGTGTAGATCTTCTTCAGAAAGGTAGTTTTTCCTTGCTTTGGGATGCCTTCAGATACACCCTGAAACATTTTCTTCAGTCTGAATTTCAGCTGTTTCTGACATCTTGTAAATGGTCCATCTAGATGGAAATATACTCACTAGCCATCAGAAAGCATAGCTGTCCATAACTGTTATGCAATTAGCATTATAAACATTGAAATAATTATGAATTGGTATTATGCAATAAATACTGTCATTATTTCTGGTATAGACATATTGTTTTGGTTTCATCACTGATAAAGTTTTCAATTACAGTGGATAAAGATAAACATACAGTGGTTATAAGTAAATCACTCACCATTCTCCAGCTGCTGAGCGATGACCTCCTGACTCATGCTCCTTAGAATGTGCACTGCAATCTTCAGAGCTCCATCTCTGGCATCTCTCTGCTCCTCCTTATCCTCCTCTCTACAAGGGGATTCTGGGTAATCAGGACTCAGGAGCCTCTTGAGTCTCTTTAGCTCATTTTTCATGAAAGTGATGACTTTGTGTTCCAGTTCCTGATTGAAGTTCAAATCATTTAAATCACTGAACATTAGAATGAGTTATAAAAAAGACATTCCAACATTCCAACAACACACAGACTCACACACACACACACCTTGAAAACAGCAGACAACTCATTAGTTTTGCTGATGGGTTGATGAACTCTTTGTTCTTTCTGTTGTTTGCTGAAGGAAACAAAAGGACAGCAGGTGCTGATCAGTGATGCCCCCCGAACAGGTTATAAAGTTGTAAGTGTGGAAGACAGAGTTCACATCTGCAGATTGTGTAGAGAAAATATCTGCATATTTCTGTAAATCATGTATTCTGTAAATCATGCATATGCAAGGTGATGAAGAGGGTTTAAGAGATGTTCTGGAGACAGTTTGTGACCCTAAACCACTTCCAAATGATTGCAATAATAACTCAACAACAAGTTCTTAAAAATTGAACATGCTCTGATGTTAAAACCATGTTCAGCATGCTGTTTAAAGCAGGATTATTCAAGAAGTGTTCTACAAAGGATTTTCTGACTTCTATTTGTAATGTGTTTGTGATGAGCTATAGGCTTTGGGTTATTATGTACAAATCTGTGTGAAAGCTGTAAAAGCCTACAATACTGAAATGTAGAAGTGAAAGCACCAATCAAGATCAACTCTCTATACCTGGGATCAGGACGAATGACACCCTCTCTGAAAGTGATCATCCCTCCCTTAGACTCATTGCTCTTCATAGACACACAGCTGAGTGCAGGAGAGTCTGTTCTCAAATCCACTGGCCTTCAGCAAAGTAAACACACCACACAGCAGTAAGTCATTCAGCATGCTCTTTTTCAAAACAAGTAGATTTTGCCATGTTTTGCCCAAACTATCGTTATATACTGTATGTGTATTTGTAGGCACACTGAGGAAACCTGAAACACATCTCCTTCCCCTGTTTCCAACTGACTACATGTTTGGCCAGCACTCTAAAAGTAACAAAAGTTGACTAATTGAAGCCTGCTCCTACCCTTCACAAAAGTGTATCACCATGTCAGCCCTATCATGCACGTGCTTTCGTGACTGACGGATGATATTACTATCTTTATATGAGTGCATCATTTGTTTTTCTGACAGAGACCCACTTTGTCTAGATACCAGACGACTATGCGCCCTCACGGGCGTCAGCTAAAGCAGGAGGTCTGGTCCAGCACAAAACTTACATTCTGCTGGTTTGGGCGTCCTGGTCTGCGGAGCACAGCTAACTGGGACAAACCTGGTTTGAAGTCAGTGGCGCATTACTAAAGTGCTATTTTATGGGAATGCGTGCACACCTTGCTTCCGTCATCTACAGGAATGCTTAGCAGTGCTTATTCATGCAAAATCAACTGTAACAGGTTGTTTTTCAACCAACTGAATAACAGACACCAAAGAAGAGTCCAAAATATCGATAAATAACAATGTCTTTTGATAGCCAGCTACAGGAGAGAGAGAAGTGTCAGAGGCAGCCCCCACTCCCCAGATATAAGACACACTGAATCTATGAATCAATGCAATGGTATGTTTTGTCAAAGTAACCAATCATTCTAGCTGTGCTCATGTGGAAGAACTATTATTACAAGATGAAAGACCTTAAGGCCGAAAGAGGAAGGTTAAGTTATTTATCAAAAGACTATTTTCCTTCTATCTGAATTTCATTGGCGACAAAAGAGGACAGATGATGTTTACTTTTGTTTTCTTCACTGAAAATGTAAGTAGGCTATTAAGTGTTCAGACAAAGTCTATCTAAAAAGGACAAAACTTACTTTGCCTATTTATTGAGCATAGCCATTTATCTACGGTATGACACCATAGGTACAGCCATATGTAGATATTTGATGTTTTAAAATCATTTTGTTAAATGTGTCTGCATCTAAGCTGCGTTATAATTGTAGAGAAAACCCGCCAGTAAAACACCAACTAGACAAAGGCCGATGTGCGCTGGTTCTTAAGGGCAAGGGGAACGGGCTCTCTTATAGTAATTTTGGCGTTACACCCAAAACAGACCCATGATTAATTAAGCAACATAAGTCCAACCCTTTTGAATGTTGCGCCGGGCGCATTGGTCATTTTATTCCACCGTCAAAATACCATATTGTCCTGGGAACACCTCCAAATTAATGTGCGCTGGCCGCAGGTGACAAGACACACCTGACTACGTACATAGTGCCCAGTGTGTGTGTGTGTGTGTGTGTTGATGGCTCAGAATTAGTGTATTAGTATTTGGGGAGCATGATGGTAACTTTTTTGTGATTCATAAACCCAAGAATACAGTTATGTCCTGAAAATGTGTATTCATCCTCTGAATATGTTCAATATGTGTCTACATTCTACATTGTTGGATCTTGTATTATTCTTTTAACATGAAGTTTGTGGCGTTTGTGTGTCTGGCTGTTTGCCTGTCAGCATGATAACTTGAAGAGTACTGCACAGATTTGGATGACATTTTTGGACAAGGTGGGAATTAGAAAAAGAAACAGATTGATAAAGTTTGGTGGTGATCTGTAACACCGTCTGGAATTTGTATTGGGTCAGTGACCATACATTGCTTTGGCGGAGGTCTGCGCTCTCCAAGTACTTTCTAGTTTGATTTTGTACTGTTCTGTTAACATAACACAGCCATGTGAGCAAAATTCCCAAATTCCCTCAGTGAAGAAGGTGCTCCATCACACTGACCTGTTTTCTGGAGCAAAATCATGCATAACTAGAGCCTAAAATATTGCTGTGTCGGCCACACGGTCATCTCAGTTGTCAAATACAAATCTATACAGAACAGGTGAGGATCATCCACCTTTCTGTGTGGTAACCCACCAATACCTGTGGTCAGGATGACTGCCTCCCTTAGTGAAGGTGGTGATCTCTCCCTTTGACTGGTCACTCCTCATGGACACACAGCTGGGTGTAGAAGAGTCTGGACTTGTTTTCTTAATCGGCCTATCAGTTATGACAACATAATGTTAAAGGCAATGTGTTAAAGGGGTGATTATATTTAGAAAAGATGCCAATAATTCATTAATATCATTAAGGACAACACACACACACACACACACACATTCACGAAGGATTTTCTGACTTCTATTTGTAATGTGTTTGTGATGAGCTATAGGCTTTGGGTTATTATGTACAAATCTGTGTGAAAGCTGTAAAAGCCTACAATACTGAAATGTAGAAGTGAAAGCACCAATCAAGATCAACTCTCTACTTGGGATCAGGACGAATGACACCCTCTCTGAAAGTGATCATCCCTCCCTTAGACTCATTGCTCTTCATAGACACATAGCTGAGTGCAGGAGAGTCTGTTCTCAAATCCACTGGCCTTCAGCAAAATAAACAAACCATACAGCAGTAAGTCATTCAGCGTGCTCTTTTTCAAAACAAGTAGATTTTGCCATGTTTTGCCTAAACTATCGTTATATACCGTATGTGTATTTGTAGGCACACTGAGGAAACCTGGAACACATCTCCTTCCCCTGTTTCCAACTGACTACATGTTTGGCCAGCACTCTAAAAGTAACAAAAACTGACTAATTGAAGCCTGCTCTTACCCTTCACAAAAGTGTATCACCCTGTCAGCCCTATCATGCACGTGCTTTCGTGACTGACGGATGATATTACTATCTTTATATGAGTGCATCATTCGTTTTTCTGCCAGAGACCCACTTTGTCGAGATACCAGACGACTATGCACCCTCACGGGCGTCAGCTAAAGCAGGAGGTCTGGTCGAGCACAAAACTTACATTCTGCTAGTTTGGGCGTCCTGGTCTGCGGAGCACAGCAAACTGGGACAAACCTGGTTTGAAGTCAGTGGCGTATTACAAAAGTGCTATTTTATGGGAGTACAGCCTAATGGGATATGGAAGTTTGTGTGCAATGCGTGCACACCTTGCTTCTGTCATCTACAGGAATGCTTAGCAGTGCTTATTCAGGCAAAATCAACTGTAACAGGTTGTTTTTCAACCAACTGAATAACAGACACCAAAGAATAGTCCAAAATATCGATAAATAACAATGTCTTTTGATAGCCAGCTACAGGAGAGAGAGAGAGTGTCAGAGGCAGCCCCCCACTCCCCAGATATAAGACACACTGAATCTATGAATCAATGCAATGGTATGTTTTGTCAAAGTAACCAATCATTCTAGCTGTGCTCATGTGGAAGAACTATTATTACAAGATGAAAGACCTTAAGGCCGAAAGGAGGAAGGTTAAGCTATTTATCAAAAGACTATTTTCCTTCTATCTGAATTTCATTGGTGACAAAAAGAGGACAGATGATGTTTACTTTTGTTTTCTTCACTGAAAATGTAAGTAGGCTATTAAGTGTTCAGACAAAGTCTATCTAAAAAGGACGAAACTTACTTTGTCTATTTATTGAGCATAGCCATTTATCTACGGTATGACACCATAGGTACAGCCATATGTAGATATTTGATGTTTTAAAATCATTTTGTTAAATGTGTCTGCATCTAAGCTGCGTTATAATTGTAGAGAAAACCCGCCAGTAAAACACCAACTAGACAAAGGCCGATGTGCGCTGGTTCTTAAGGGCAAGGGGAACGGGCTCTCTTATAGTAATTTTGGCGTTACACCCAAAACACACCCATGATTAATTAAGCAACATAAGTCCAACCCTTTTGAATGTTGTGCCGGGCGCATTGGTCATTTTATTCCACCGTCAAAATACCATATTGTCCTGGGAACACCTCCAAATTAATGTGCGCTGGCCGCAGGTGACAAGACACACCTGACTACGTACATAGTGCCCAGTGTGTGTGTGTGTGTGTGTGTGTGTTGATGGCTCAGAATTAGTGTATTAGTATTTGGGGAGCATGATGGTAACTTTTTTGTGATTCATAAACCCAAGAACACAGTTATGTCCTGAAAATGTGTATTCATCCTCTGAATATGGTCAATATGTGTCTACATTCTACATTGTTGGATCTTGTATTGTTCTGTTAACATGAAGTTTGTGGCGTTTGTGTGTCTGGCTGTTTGCCTGTCAGCATGATAACTTGAAGAGTACTGCACAGATTTGGATGACATTTTTGGACAAGGTGGGAATTAGAAAAAGAAACAGATTGATAAAGTTTGGTGGTGATCTGTAACACCGTCTGGAATTTGTATTGGGTCAGTGACCATACATTGCTTTGGCGGAGGTCTGCGCTCTCCAAGTACTTTCTAGTTTGATTTTGTACTGTTCTGTTAACATAACACAGCCATGTGAGCAAAATTCCCAAATTCCCTCAGTGAAGAAGGTGCTCCATCACACTGACCTGTTTTCTGGAGCAAAATCATGCATAACTAGAGCCTAAAATATTGCTGTGTCGGCCACATGGTCATCTCAATTGTCAAATACAAATCTATACAGAACAGGTGAGGATCATCCACCTTTCTGTGTGTAAGCCACCAATACCTGTGGTCAGGATGACTGCCTCCCTTAGTGAAGGTGGTGATCTCTCCCTTTGACCGGTCACTCCTCATGGACACACAGCTGGGTGTAGAAGAGTCTGGACTTGTTTTCTTAATCGGCCTATCAGTTATGACAACATAATGTTAAAGACAATGTGTTAAAGGGGTGATTATATTTACAAAAGATGCCAATAATTCATTAATATCATTAAGGACAACACACACACACACACATTCACACACAAACCTTTTACTTCCATGTCCACCAACAAAGTCTCCATGTCGACTCATGTTGAAGAGAGAGCTACAGTCACTCCCTGCTTGAGACACATAAAGCATTTTGCAGTTGTCTAAAATCGGTAGGCAGGTGTTGAATTACAGTAGGCCTCCTCATCTAGGCAGCATAGAGTATCTGCTCTCCAGTCTCTAACTAAAACCTATTATAAGTCTATGGCTAGTCCTGTGTCCTCTCACTGATGTTCATGTATGTGTAATTACATTTGGTAAATGTATGTAGTTCAGTTCACAGCATGTGTGTCACTCAATGTCCACTCCCCCAGAGTTTTGATACTGAATGACCCAACCACCTCAGAATTGTCATTAGTGGGGATAAAATCACAGAAGCCCAAAAGTGTCTATGAGAGTGAATGAAGCACTAGGCTGTGAACTAAGTGAACTAGGCTGAATTCAGTTAAACAGGTCACACTAAAAGCTTTCATGTATATTATATATTACAATATATTTTTCCAGAAAAGTACAATTTCAACCCTGCTGGCTTGCCAAGGTGACATTAAACTGAGAAATGTGTAGGTATATCAACTTAACAAAAGATAAATGGTCATTTCAAAGCCTCTCTCTATTTCACTCACTCACTCTCTGTCTCTCTCTCTCTCTCTCTCTTTCTCACACACATACACACACCCCCTTATTATGACCCAGGCAGCATGGGCCAAAGTTCACTTCTTATGAAATGTACAATAACTCGCTACTCTCCATATGTTCCTAAATATAACCAGCAGAAAAAAAATCTTTCTGTTAGTAACAGCAATTCTTTAATTATTTGTTTCTTCTCTAGTATTTAGCCTTCTAGTTTGCTAACAGTTTGTGTTGTTTGGAGGTTCAGAAATGGCCCTGCTTATACACACAGCATACATCAAATATTAAGAGCAAAAACAGCAAACTCTTTCAGAACTTCCATCAACATTCACTCTATTTATACACTTACCTGAATGTGTGGACTTAGTCACATTAAGTCTCTATGCTCTCTAAAGCTTTTTTTAGGTCCTCCTAAAACCGCTTGTCCTCTTCAGTGGAAAAACAGGTTATTAAAGAGAAAGAGACTCATCCTTATGATTCAGGAGTGTAATAATTAAACAGGTTGATAAAGTCTTCTGATTGGCCGGTCAAGGCTGAAGCCTGATAGAACTGATTTTCTGATCAAGTCTAGAGGATTTACAGCCAGGCCTTATGGTCTCATGATTGTAGTTTTACAGGTAAACCTTTGGATGCAATAAACAGGTTCATCATTTTATAAAGGATGGCCTGGTTTGGAAAGAGGATTATAAAATACTCCATTTGCAAGACTCAGGAACCTTTCTGATGTGTTTTTTTTCACAGAATTATTCTGGACATGAATAAAAGCAACACCAAAGAATTTTTACCAACTTAAATGTTTCCAAAATCATTTTGATGGCACATCAAGTCTTAACGGGATGAACGACGCCTCTTTCAAACTCATTGCAGCCCCCTATTGGCCAAAACAGCACTATGTAACTTTGCTTATTGGGGAAGGAAAGCCAGAGACAGACAGCTAGTATCTGAAATGCAGCAGTAGACGACGGCTTGTGCCCATGATTCTCCACAGCTACAACTATTAGAATGGACATTATGAATCAGTACAATCAATCTGTGAATGAGAAAAGATGTGACATTAAGACCCCAAACACAGTAGCGGTTTAGGCATGGGTGAACAGGGCAGCCGCCCAGGGCAGCACGAGCGCTGAGGAAAAAAAAAACTATTTCTGAATATCTATCATATCACTGTGTGAGCAACTGGCGCATCGGTGTCCCCTAACTGCAGGCGTCCTTGCTTGCTGAGAAGGTGCCATGCACAGAAGCTGTGTGTGAGAAGGGCAAAGGTGAGGGGGCGCGGGAAAATTTTACCTCTGGGTTGCAAATGCAGCGCAACGGCAAGGGGGGAACAGGGATCCACTGTATAGAGCAATACTCTAATCCAATTAGTGAGTTCTGCTTAAGTTATATTGTTTTGGGCATTGCCGTTTCTTTCGGGGGGTGGGGGCGCTCAGAGGCGGTCTTGCCTGGGGGGTAATACACTGTTGAACTGCCACTGCCCAAACACCTAATTTCTTCAGCAGCCATGCAAAATGAAGCCAACACACACAAATTATTTCCACAGAACCCTATTAAAAATTCTCTGATTTACAGCACTGGTAATGATCAATTACGCTTTCAGACTGTGGGGGGAACCTGAGAGCAAAACGTTCTTTGGTGTTGCTTTCCAAGTAGGGCTGGAGATCCTGAACAAATGGTTTGAGCTACATTTTGAAAATACGCAATTCAGATGTCCAAACCCCTTTCTTCAGACTACCCGACGAAGCCACGCCTCCAGAGTACATCCGCAGAGGGGGGAGGGACAAATGTCAGTTGAGTTTGATAGGAATGTCACTATTCAATCATTTCAATGGGTCACTTACAGTGATTGGATGCTTTTTTCAGTCCTGTCTGTTCCACAGGTGACTAACATTTTTTTATTTTTCTGTGTTTAATTTCATTTATATTTAATTAATGAGTTGCAAACAAGGGTTTTAAGCAATACAGTAAAAGGTGCCCCAGGAAAACATCTCCTACCCTACCTTTAAAGTACATGTGGGCTGGGATCTGATCCCAGGACATGACAGCTGTTCCTAGAACAGGGACAGCACTCCTCTCCCATGTTCTACTTGCTGCTTCAACTATTGAAATTGATACATTTGCCAGGGGATGTCTAAGGTCCATTTGTCTGGTCACTCTACATGCCTCAGTAGATCTCATCATATTTTCCAGCACTTTTTTTCAACCTTTCTTTATTTGTTTTGTGGTGGTGATGGGGACTTTTATATTAAATTGGAAAGGAGTGTAGAGAGTGACAGAAAATGAGTGAGAGAGAAAGAGAGTCGGGGAAGATTTGGGTCGGAAGCATTCATTCGTTTGTGGTGCTGGACACCTTAGCCCACTGCTCCACTGTACAACCCTCAGTCTAACTCCATTTCCAACTCAAGAAAATCAGATGGGGAATTAAATACTGACACAAGTCCACAGGGACACGTCACTTTAGACTGGTCCTTTTGGAGCCCCTCCACATTCTGCTCCTGGTCAGCAGGCTGGTGTGGCTAACCAGGTTCTGGTTCTGGTTCAGTCTCAGTGTGGTTCTGGGTCCGTATATCTCTCTCTGTGGTTGTCTCTGAGAGATCAGAAGACCTTCATAGCTATTGCTTTCCTATAACAAAGTCCAGCCCTGCTGTTAGTGTGTCCTGTGTGTGATCTCATATAATATAAAATCTGTTTACTAGATACACATCATTAATGTGGCAGAAACTACAGAGAAACAAGTTGCTGAAGCCACTAAATACCTGTCAAAGAATTGCTTTATATGCTTTCTCAACATTTTAAAATAAGATCCCAAGATGAACAGATACATATTCCAGACTGTCTCAATGTGGATTTAATTATTTTGTGTATGAAGGACATTATGGTTTTATGTGAACTGGAACTGAGGGTTGATTTTAGAAACCTCCGGTTGGACACACTGCCAGACCACACTCTCACCAAGGGTGTGTAAGATCATCAGCTAGCGTTAGCCTTTCAGCTCAAACATTACACCAACATTGCATCAGTATGCTAACATACTCTGACACTGACATTCCCATCAGCACGCTAACATACGCTAAGCTAGCTATTTTGATGAGATCAGCAGCTGTGCTGCTACTGAGAAAGTAAAGCTGTCAGATCTGCACAGGAGAGACAGAGAGTCCAGCCAGATTGTGGCTGTAATCTGCCATTGGTCAGGCTCTCATCAGGGAAATAAAACATTTGAAGGATGAACACGAGACGCCACCTATTGGGATATTGCCTTGGTGATACCAACTGAACTACTTGCTGAACCCTTTAACATCAGGTCTGATGTATCAGGTATCAAGTGCTCACGGGCCCAAGGGCACGCCACATCAGTCCAGACATAATGAGTGAGGGCACAGCAAGCCGTAGGTGTGCATGTGCCGTTCAGCAGTACATAGACACATAGTGAGTGGGTGCAGTGAGCTGAAGGCACACACACAGTCGGCACATCACAGAGGAGGGCGAGGCGTCCTCAACAGATTGGGATCGGATCTCGAGGCAGCGGACAGGACGGAGCAGACAACAGGTGTGTTTGTGATGCCCAATGAAAGACCTGATGAAAATCCATCAATAAAATGTTCTGAATGTTCAAAATGACAGTGACTGAAAGATGTACTAAACACATTTACACTCTAGGAATGTCAACTCTATGGCGTCTTGGATCTGTTGCCTGTGTGTGTGTGTGTGTGTCCATCTGTATGTGGTTCTCTCTCTCTCTCTCTCTCTCTCTCTCTGTGTGTGTGTGTGTGTGTGTGTGTGACAAGGAAACCTCTACAGAGTTTGCAGACAATGGCATCAAAAACATTTTAAGTGGGAAATTGATCCTTAAATGATTGAGCAAACTGTGTTGAAATACAAATATGCTCTTATGCAAAGTTAATATCAATTGTTCCTTTTTAATAGTTTTAGACTGTGGTAGGCTACATCACTTTAAACTTACATGGCATTGAAAAACACACCATGACCAAGTCAGAGGTGTGTGTGCCACTCTAAAGCTCTGGAAATAGTAGGCTAAGAGCGCCCTCTAGTGTGTGGTAAGGAAACCAAGGATCCTCTGGCAGGTGAAGAGATGGAGGCTGTGCACTAGATTGTGTCGACTCTCCCACAATGCAATGTGTATATGAGTGAAACACCTGTAAATCAATCTACAGAATGAGTTGGTATGATTATAGTGAGTAGTGTTAGGATATGGACTAGGCTTCATCTGGCTGGGGTGGGTCAGCTGGCTATATATTTATATGCACTTTGTATACAGTATATAAATACATCCATCCTGTAAATACAGTACATATCAGTAGTGATGGGGATGAGACACTTATGTAGAATCTTTGAAGGGTCAAGACAGTTGAGACCGAGACCGTTGGTTTTTAAATGCAGTCGAGACCGAGTCAAGGCAGATTCTTTGAGAAAGCAAGACCGAGCCGAGACTGAGTCTTTCAGGAGTCGAGACCAAGACCATAAAATCAATCAGTTTTCATAACCATGATTTAATATCAACCCAGTTAATAATCAACTGTTGGACCTACAGGCTAATCTACACTGGGAATAAAAGGAGTAAAAGTGTCTGCTAAATGCATAAATGTGGGCGAATGTAAATGTAAATGCTTATACTGCTGGCCTGGAAATCCAGACCCACATCTAGAAAGATGTAGGTCTGGCCCTGACTAATAGACCAAATCCAATCCAAGAGACGGCACCAATTCATGCATGTCAAAATGTCTCTGCACTTTATTGGATAGCTATTCAAAACTGCTTCAACAGTGCTGCTCTGTCATCAACATGTTAAACCCACCCTGACTCTGAATCATAGTTAGGACCTGCAGAGCAAATTCAAATTTGCAAGTGGTATGTCTAGATTTGTAGACTACTTACGTAGTCGTTTTACCAATTTTTCCAAAACTGAATCATTTTGACAGTACACTAGAATACAATATACAATATCCCTTAAAACTTTAGTCTTTCTTAATAGGTACATTCAAACAATGCTCACAACTACAACATGCGACCAGATCAGGTTAACAACAGCAGAATTATTTTAATCGATTTGCAATGGTGGATATTTGGATATTTAACATGAACATAAAAAAAATCTGTTTGAGGAAAATTATGAAATTATGAGTCCTTTTCCTCAACCTGTGGACCGAGACCGAGTCTCTGAGACCAAGAAACTAGAAAATGAGACTCGAGTACTACAACACTACATACAAGCATAAGTCCTATACATACATACATACATACAATACATACAAACATACAAGTACTACACGTACAAGTATTATGTTTATGGGCTAAAAAAAATTATTCATTTCACAAATATTTCTTATATTTTCATCAGTTTAGAGAGTTTCCATCTGTAAGAGTCTAGACCCTTTAAAGTGTCCCAGTCCAGTAGTGCTGATGTGTGGGGCAGCTGGATCATCATTTGGTACTGAGTGTCTGGAAACTGCAGCATCTGCAGCAGCTCTGCTCCAGTCACACTGATGGAGGATTGATGACTCATCAGCCTTTATACCTGTTGAGGAGATTTGTCAGATTCCATCATCCTCAGTATGAGGTTTCTCCATTAGGATTCCTCAACACTCACATGTGTAAACATGGAGAACAGCTCTGCTCCAGTCAGACTAATGACTCCAGTTAAAACCTAAACTGAACTATATTTTACATATCATACAGACCATAATAGTTACACATGCAGACAACAAATGCTGTGTGTGCCACATTCATTACTTACTGTAGTTTAGTCAGTTTATATGTGGGATCTTTCTGTAGAGCAGAGAGCAGCTTCACATTAGACTGCTGCAGTGAGTTGAATCTCAGGTTCAGCTCTCTCAGACTGGAGGGGTTTGATCTGAGAGCTGAAGCTAGAGATGAACAGCTCCTCACTGTGAGATCACAGGACTGCAGCCTGAGAGAAACACAACAGAATTGTTGGTCATTTGTGTTAAAATGTTGATTAAATGTAAATCACTTTGACACACACACACACCAAACCTATCGCTCAGAATACAGTTTTAGGATACACACAATTGCACTTTGGCTGCAAAGACACACACACACACACACACACACACACACACACACACACAAACACACACACACACACACACACACACACACACACACACACACACACACACACACACACACAAACAAACTGTATTTTTTGTCTTTGACCAGGTTTAGCTCACGAAAAGGAAGAGGAAATATAAAGTGGATATTTTGATTGGCTTTTCCTTCAGCCCAGTCCAGAATGAACTTCTGCACAGAGACTGTTTTTCCAATGCCAGCAACTCCCTTTGTCAGCACAGTTCTGATGGGTTTGTCTTGTCCAGGTAAGGGCTTGAAGATGTTGTTACATTTGATTGGTGTTTCCCCTTTCTTACTTGTCTCTTGGATGCCATCTCAATCTGTCTGACCTCATGTTCAGTATTGACCTCTGCACTGTCCCCCTCTGTGATGTAGAGCTCAGTGTAGATCTTCTCCAGAAAAGTAGTTTTTCCCTGCTTTGGGATGCCTTCAAACACACTCTGAAACTTTTTCTTCAGTCTGTATTTGAGCTGTTTCTGACATCTTGGAAATAGTCCATCTTGATAAAAATATAATCATTAGATATCAGAAAGCATAGCTGTCCATAAGTGTTATGGTGGTTCCGCGCTGGTGGAATGACCTCCCAAGTGCTACCAGATCAACTGATACCCTCTCCACCTTCAAGAAACTCGTGAAGACTAAGCTCTTCCAAGAATATCTCCTGGCGTAAACTTTGAGAATGCACTTAATAATTTAATTTCTCTACATTGTGTTACACTATTGCACTTTCAACTTAAAACAGCGCAGATTCTATGTTAGCAGTATGCACTCCTTGTTAGTTCATTGTGTTGTAGCTTGAATGTTATCCTCTTTTGTAAGTTGCTTTGGATAAAAGCGTCTGCTAAATGCCTAAATGTAAATGTAAATGTAAATGTTATGCAATTAGTATTATAAACATAGAAATAATTGATTGGTATTGACTGGTAATTGATAGGTATAATGCAATAAATGCTACAGACGTATTGTTTTGGTTTTATTACTGAAAAAGTTTTCAGGTACAATGAATAAAGATAAACATACAGTGGTTATAAGTAAATCACTCACAATTGTCCAGCTTCTGAGCGATGACCTCCTGACTCATGTTCCTCAGGATGTGCACTGCAATCTTCAGAGCTCCATCTCTGGCATCTCTCTGCTCCTCCTCATCCTCCTCCTCCTCACTACAAGGGGATTCTGGGTAATCAGGACTCAGGAGCTTCTTGAGTCTCTTTAGTTCATTCTTCATGAAAGTGATGACTTTGTGTTCCAGCTCCTGATGGAAATTAAATTTCATTTAAATCAGTGACCATTAGAATGAGTGATAAATAAAACATAAACATTCCAACAACTCACACACTCACACACACACACACACACACACACACACACACACACACACTCACACACACACACACACATACACATACACACACACACACACACTCACACTGACACACGCACTCACACACATACAAATGAACACACACACACACAAACACACACATACAAACACACTCACACACACATACACACCACACACTCATACACACACAACATACACACACACACACACACACACACCTTGAAAACAGTCGACAACTTCAGTTTTGCTGAAGGGTTGATGAACTCTTTGTTCTCCCAGTTGTTTGCTGACGGAAACAGAAGTAGGTACTGATCAACAAAGCATAGAGGTTCACAGGTAAATATTAGCAGCCTAATGTTACTCACCAAAAGGACAACCAATATTGCACATTGCAAGACACATCTCTCCTATAATCCAATGAAGGTTCTGCTCAAGTTGTTTGTGAATATTTATTTAAACTGATGCAATAGAAAACATAATCAACATCTGCAGCAGCCCACTGATTTCCATGAGCGCCTTGAATAGAAATAAAGTTTGTTTCACCAAAGTTCTGTAACGTTTGGTCTATGTGAGAAATTTAAAGGTGCCAGGTGACAGGTGCCTAATTAGACCTCGGTCTACAAACTTCAAATAGAATGTAATGACACCGGCACACACTTGATTACTTAATTATATTCTAAATAATAACTTAATTAAATATTCTATCAATTATTCTATCATGTCTATGTTGTTTTGCTCTGTTTTATGTTGGCTTTGAAAATAATGCCCAGTTAGGAGAGCAGGGCAATAAAGTCTTAGGATGATACCTGTCTCCTAATTCAATGGGTTTATCGGTTCAGTATCGACTGATATGCAAAACCCATGTATCGGAATCTGGATCAGAACTAAAACAGTTGGATCGGTGCATCCCTAGTAAATATGCTCCAAACACCAACACTAATCACACAGGTAAATATGCTTCAAACACCAACACTAATCATACAGGTAAATATGCTCCAAACACCAACACTAATCACACAGGTAAATGTGCTTCAATCACCAACACTAATCACACAGGTAAATATGCTCCAAACACCAACACTAATCATACTGGTAAATGTGCTCCAAACACCAACACTAATCACACAGGTAAATGTGCTTCAATCACCAACACTAATCACACAGGTAAATATGCTCCAAACACCAGCACTAATCACACAGGTAAATATGTTCCAACACCAACACTAATCACACAGGTAAATGCTTAAATTATGCTTTTAGAGAAGATTATCTGGATTATTGCGTACAAAGCTGTGTGAAACTGTGAAGCCAAACATGAATCCAATTCACAACTTGTGAACTTCATCATGGAGATCAAACTTGTAGGCTACATTGCAATCTGCAAACAAACCCTGAGTCATGAGTTCCTAATGGCACACAGCTATGTAGCACAAGTCCCAAATCCCCTCTGTGAAGAAGGTGATCCATCACCCTGTTTATGTTATCAGGGGCAGAATCACATGGATAATGGTCACATGTTCCACAGCACTGCACAAATCAACAGGTGAGAACCAGCCACCTTTCTGGGTCACAGCCACCAGTACCTGTGGTCAGGATGACTGCCTCCCTTACTGAAGTCGATATTGCCATGCTTTGACTGGTCACTCTTCATGGACGCACAGCTGAATGCAGGGGAGTCTGGTCTACTTTTCTCAATAGGACTATCAGTCATGATAACACAGTGTTAAACACAGGCATGCAGTTAAAGAGATTATTATTTTACAAAGACACAAAGAAATCATTAATAATAACAAGGCCAACACTCACACACACACAAACACACACACCTTGTACGTCCATATTCACCAGCAGATTCTCCATGCTGACTCATGTTGGAGGAAGAACAGAGCTACAGTCACTCCCTGTTTGAGACAGAAAATAAGTTCATGGTCAGGTTAACAACAGTAGGGCTCTGGTCTTAAATGAAAGTATGAAATGCATGTCAATCTTATAGTTAAGATAATGCATTCAATGCATCACATTTCAAATACATTGAAAGAAGCAAGTGAAGTTCTAATAGTGCCATGACGTCCACGTTTGTTTTATTGAATGTTCAAAGGTAGTCAGTGAGCACCTCGAAAAAAGGTGTACGTTCACTTTTTATTTCTAATGCATGATGATTTCTAATAAATAAACATATTGAGGCTACGCATTTCTCCTTGGACAGTGGATTGCAAATTGTTATTCTAGTCATGATAAAACCTTGCAACTCATTCGGGTAGACGAGCCCATCACAGAAACATTCAACTTTAATTTCAACTCTGAGGTCTCAAACGTATTCCATACTAAAATGTCTATAGGGCAGTTCCAGGGAAAACGTCCATTACGCCAATGAAATGCTTTGGAATTTGTATGATGTAAATGTTTAATAGCAAATGCTCAAATATCATGTAACCATTCACATCACACTATTGCATTTTATTGGCGTTATGGACGTGAAAAAAAACATAATTTCCCGTGGAATAGCCCCTACATTATTTCTGATGGAATTATTAAAAGTGCCTTACTTGGCAGCTTAGTAGGACTACTGTAAGGCTATTTGCAGTTCAAAATCGGCTGTAACCTCAAATACGGAAGGACTTTAATATAGGCTAATGCACTACTTAGCCTTAACCAAGACGGGTAAAAAATAAAGTAGCCTAGTAGTAAGTAGGCAAGGAAGATCCGTAAAAACACACTCTCTATTCTCTAACAAGCATGCCTATTGCTGATAAACTTACTTTTGCCGTAGATAATGCATACTTTACCAGCCTAAGAAATGCACAAAAGAAGCTACGCCGCAGTAATATTCAGGATACAGACCTACGATATTCTTTCACTTTCTATATTCCCGTGAAATTCCAATCAGAGCTCATGTATGGCCAATCCACCTGCACGAAGCTTTCGGGTTCTCTTCCCCGACTTTACCAGCAGGTGGCAGTATATAAGCGCTGATTAACCTGTTCAATCCCAATTCTTTCTGCAGATTTCAGCACATGGATTTTACTCCAGAGACCTTCCTTAAATACAAACATTATGCACTTTTTAATTTCATGTTCAATAAGTTTTATGCTTGTATAAAACTTAGATATAAATTGGTCAATAAAGCCTATTTGCACACTTGTAATCTTAAAATGAAAGCAGTGATGACAGTGCCCACTAAGCAAAGAATAATGAGATATTGTTAAGTTATTGTGCATATAACAAAAACGTTCATACTGGTTATCATACCACTATGGATACACACAGTCTAAACAGGAGACACACCTTAACATGGTGGAATTTCCAAAAGTCTTTTCAATTTTTGATGGATTAATTTTATTGTCTTATAGATAAATCATGGCCCCGCATAACTAGATAGCACTCTTACTGAATAGCAGGGACATGTTTAACCCCAATCCACCCCCCACGCCATTCTCACCTCCCATCCCCAACCCCTGCAACCTCACCCCACCCGCACACTCAGCTGTAACATCAACTCAGCCGTAACATAGACTTTTAAAAATGTATCTTATGGATAACTCATACAACTTACAAAATGCAAAAAACTTTCAATAATTTTCAATGACTTGCAGTGACTTTCAATGACTAGTTGACTTAGACTAAACTTAAACTAAACTTTCAATGACTGATCATTTTGTCTGTCTTTTGACTTCATCCTTTAGGAAAAAGTTTGAAGCATTCAACATGGACCACCCTTTTCACGTCCATATACAGTGTGCTTGTCACACCATCTGCATCTGCAGAAACGGTTTCCTGTGTTCTCAGGCCAGTGATCTTTTCCATTATCATTTTTGCAGATTGAATTTCTCGTAGCTGGTGGTCTGTCTTGGGTAAGGGCTGGTTTGCCAAATATTTTTATGAGACCCATTGCTACACATCATTGAAAGGCCAAGAGGTCATATTCACTCCCCATCACATCTCTGAAGAACAGCCAGCTGTTGATCATCGCTCTGTGAAGGGTCCAACAAATGCTTGGCCACCACCATTTCTTCAACCTTATCATTGCCATGTGTCTGGACACATTGAGATCATGCAGATCAACACCCCCATGTTTTTGTTGCAGTGGGCTGTAGAACTTTGTCTTAGTCTTTTTTCTCCTTCTTACATCTGAAGACAGGAAACACAGAAAACTTCTCTCCAGAATTTGATGCTATGGTCTCCACATTGTTGTCTCTCCACCGTACGAGCAGCTTCTCTTGCTCAGTGAGGATCTCTGTAACAACGCTGTGTCATCTCATCAAGAAGACTGAGAGAGGTAAACAGGTTGTCATGCACAAAGTGGCACCCAGGAGGTGCGTCAGCCTGTTCAGCAAGATCCAGGACAAGACATGGGCCCTGTCCAAGGCCTGTATCAGGAAGGTGAGTGTGTCCTCCACAGTAGGGCTCTATATGGTACATGCACCCTGTAGGTGATGCAAGACTCCACAGCTTATAGCCAAATTGGATTGACTTGCCCTTAAAGAACTGCTTGCAACTGTGCCTGCCACAATAAGAGACAATACTTTCATTAACTGACAGCCATTTGGAGTATGGCATAACTTTGACAGATTCATTTAGTGCAGTGAACATGAGTCGCACTTCGTAGAGAGGGTCATTTGTGGCCCTTGAATTTTCCACCCCATGAATTGAAGCCAATATTTCATCAAACCTATTCCTTCTCATTGCATTGGAGATGGCTTTGTTGTAGACATTGGGGTGTAATGACCAAAACAAGTGCCACTGTGGCAGAGAACTGTACTCAGATGTAAGCTGAACCCCATAGAGGGTCAGCAGTTCATCCATGGTCAGGTCAAGCATTTTGCCTTTGGTCTGTATGGAGTATGCATTTGACATTTCATTTGTGAGTTCCCTGAGAGTGGGAGGATACATCAGCAAAAACAAATCAGGCGGATCGGGATGAGTTTGTTTGATGCACTCTGCTGCTCTTGGTCTGTAGGTCACAAAATCAGTAAAGCTTGATGCAGCTGGGTGTTTGGATCTTTTAAAAACCTTGTCCCTGTTGGGAATGTGTTCAATAGGAGCTCTCCGGAGTGGAAGGACCTGGAATGACATGGGCCTGGTAAGGAGGAGAGGGAGAGGGGTGTGCCCACGTGGTACGTGATGGAGCGGTATCAGCCCGGCGAAGAGGAGAGGGAGAGGGAGGTGCCTGTGTGTGTGTGTGTGTGTGTGGTGTGTGTGTGTGTGTGTGTGTGTGTGTGTGTGTGTGTGTGTGTGTGTGTGTGTGCGTGTGTTTTGAAAACGCAGATAGAGAAGCTCTATACTGTATTGATGAGCATTGATCAGGAGTTAAGGAATAACGTGTGCGTGTGTGTGTGTGTGTGTGTTTAAATGTGAGAGAGTCTAATCAAGTTTCTTAAGTGCATCCTAAAGCTGTATTGTGGGGGATTGTTAGGTTTGGTGTGTGTGTTTGTGTGTGTGTGTGTGTGCACGCATTGATGCATTAATTATAACGTGTGTGTCTACAGGCTGAGGGTAACATACATGTTATGTCTAATCTGTGTTTTTCTTGTATATTCTATACAATTCTATATCCTAACATATATACCTCCTAACAGATATATAACTTATTTATTACATACATGTCTGTTATTTTGCTCTATCTTGGCTTGGTAAATAATGCCCAGTTAGGAGAGTAGAGCAATACAAGCTGAGGATGATGCCTGTGTCTTAATTCAGTGGGGATATCAGATCAGTATCAGATATCAAACTGTGTTGAAACTATAAATTTGCTCTTATGAAAAGTTCATATCAGTTGTTCCTTTTTAATAGTTAGGTGACAATTAATGAGTTAAACAAGTTTTAGACTGCGGTAGGCTACAGCACTTTAAAGTTACATGGCATTGAAAAACACACCATGACCAAGTCAGAGGTGTGTGTGTCACGCTAAAGCTCTGGAAATAGTAGGCTAAGAGCGCCCTCTAGTGTGTGGTAAGGAAACCAAGGATGCTCTGGCAGGTGAAGAGATGGAGGCTGTGCACTAGATTGTGTCGACTCTCCCACAATGCAATGTGTATTTGAGTGAAACACCTGTAAATCAATCTACAGAATGAGTTGGTATGATTATAGTGAGTAGTGTTAGGATATGGACTAGGCTTCATCTGGCTGGGGTGGGTCAGCTGGCTATATATTTATATGTACTTTGTATACAGTGTATAAATACATCCATCCTGTAAATACAGCACATATCAGTAGTGATGGGGATGAGACACTTATGTCGAGTCTTTGAAGGGTCAAGACAGTTGAGACCGAGACCGTTGGTTTTTAAATGCAGTTGAGACCGAGTCAAGGCCGATTCTTTGAGAAAGCAAGACCGAGCCGAGACTGAGTCTTTCAGGAGTCGAGACCAAGACCATAAAATCAATCAGTTTTCATAACCATGATTTAATATCACCCCAGTTAATAATCAACTGTTGGACCTACAGGTTAATCTACACTGGGAATAAAAGGGGTACAAGTGTCTGCTAAATGCATAAATGTGGGCTAATGGAAATGTAAATGCTTATACTGCTGGCCTGGAAATCCAGACCCACATCTAGAAAGATGTAGGTCTGGCCCTGACTAATAGACCAAATCCAATCCAAGAGACGGCACCAATTCATGCATATCAAAATGTCTCTTCACTTTATTGGATAGCTATTCAAAACTGCTTCAACAGTGCTGCTCTGTCATCAACATGTTAAACCCACCCTGACTCTGAATCATAGTTAGGACCTGCAGAGCAAATTCAAATTTGCAAGTGGTATGTCTAGATTTGTAGACTACTTACGTAGTCGTTTTTCCAATTTTTCCAAAACTGAATCATTTTGACAGTACACTAGAATACAATATACAATATCTCTTAAAACTTTAGTCTTTCTTAATAGGTACATTCAAACAATGCTCACAACTACAACATGGGACCCAGATCAGAACAGAACAACTACAGTAGAATT
>PYXC01002556.1:257500-350000 GCA_015244755.2 Tenualosa ilisha | reverse complement strand
GTGTCCACTCTCATTTCTTAAGGCCTGATCCACTGCAATCTTGTGTAGGTCACAGATGTTTGCTGCCTTAAACAGAGATGAAAATGTAGATGACTGTTTATCCAGAATATTGACCCCTTTGTTCTGATAACTCAGGAGCACATAGAGAGCTGCTAGAAACTCCTGGATGCTCAGATGAACAAAGCAGAACACCTTCCCCTGATACAGCCCAGCCTCCTCTCTGAAGATCTGGGTGCACACCCCTGAGTACACTGATGCCTCTTTTACATCAATGCCACACTCTCTCAGGTCTTTATCATAGAAAATCAGATTGCCCTTCTTCAGCTGCTGAAAAGCCAGTTTCCCCAGGGACTCAATGGTCTTCTGGTTCCAGACTGTATTCACACCTTGTTTTTTATACTTCTGACTCCTGTGTTTGGTTTGTATAATCAGGAAGTGTGCGTACATTTGAGTCAAAGACTTTGGAATCTCTGTACTGTTGGCTTCAGTCAGGATGCTCTCCAAAACAGAGGCTGACATCCAACAGAAGACTGGAATGTGACACATGATGTAGAGACTTCTAGATGACTTCAGGTGTGTGATGATTCTGCTGGCCAGCTTCTCTTCTCTGATCCTTTTTCTGAAATACTCCTCTTTTTGTGGGTCACTGAAACCCCGGACTTCTGTCACCTGGTCAACACACTCAGGAGGGATTTGATTGGCTGCTGCTGGTCGGGAGGTGATCCACTTGAGAGCAGAGGGAAGCAGATTCCCATTGATGAGGTTTGTGAGAAGGACATCCACTGCGGCGGGTTCTGTTACACTGTAGATGCTTTCATTGTGCTGGAAATCTAGAGGAAGTCTGCTTTCATCCAGACCATCAAAGATGAAAGTAATGTTGTATCTGTCCTGGTCCATGAAGGAAAAGTCTTTTGTTTTACTGAAAAAGTGATGAATGATGTCCATAAGGCTGTATTTCTTGTGTTTGACCAGGTTTAGCTCACGAAAAGGAGAGGAAATATAAAGTGGATATTTTGATTAGCTTTTCCTTCAGCCCAGTCCAGAATAAACTTCTGCACAGAGACTGTTTTTCCAATGCCAGCAACTCCCTTTGTCAGCACAGTTCTGATGGGTTTGTCTTGTCCAGGTAAGGGCCTGAAGATGTCAGCACATTTGATTGGTGTTTCCCCCTTTGTTACTTGTCTCTTGGATGCCATCTCAATCTGTCTGACCTCATGTTCAGTATTGACCTCTGCACTCTCCCCCTCTGTGATGTAGAGCTCAGTGTAGATCTTCTCCAGGAAAGTAGTTTTTCCCTGCTTTGGGATGCCTTCAAATACACTCTGAAACTTTTTCTTCAGTCTGTATTTGAGCTGTTTCTGACATCTTGGAAATAGTCCATCTGGATAAAATATATTCATTAGATATCAGAAAGCACAGCTGTCCACAAGTGTTATCAATTAGCATTATAAACATAGAGATAATTATAAATTGGCATTCTGCAATAAACTCAGAAATACCGTCATTATTTCTGCTATATGATATGGTGTTATTACTGAAATGTTTCCAGTTCCAATGAATGAATATAAACTAATGTAAGCTATAGTGGTTATAAGTAAATCACTCACATTTCTCCAGCCGCTGAGCGATGACCTCCTGACTCATGTTCCTCAGGATGTGCACTGCAATCTTCAGAGCTCCATCTCTGGCATCTCTCTGCTCCTCCTCCTCCTCCTCACTACAAGGGATTCTGGGTAATCAGGACTCAGGAGCTTCTTGAGTCTCTTTAGTTCATTCTTCATGAAAGTGATGACGTTGTGTTCCAGCTCCTGATTACAAGTCAAATTGTTCCACCAGTGAAATTAAAATCAGGTTGTTTCATTAAAAAGAAAAGAAACAACTCTTCTATCCATCAGCATGTGTACACTCACACACACACACACCTTGAAACAGTAGACAACTCATTACAGGCGTTGCCTGAGGGGTTGATGAACTCTTGTTCTTCCTGTTGTTTGCTGAAGGAAACAGAAGAACAGCAGGAATTGGTCAACAAAGCACAGAGGCATACAGGTAAGTATACTTCAAACACCAGCACCCCCCCACCCCCAACACACACACACACACACACACACACACACACACACACACACACACACACACTCACATACACACACACACACTCACATACACACAGTCACATTATTCCAGAGGTCCAGATAGGCCCCACAGTATGTGCATACACACACACACACACACACAGACACGCACACACATACACACACACTCCAGACCTATCAATTTCCCACAATACAGTTTTTGGATACACTTAACAAACTTCAGTACACTCTCTCACATTTAAACACACACGCACACATACACACACACACACACACACACACACACACACACTCACACACACAGAGCAAACCTAATAATCAGCCTTTAGATACACACACACACACACTCACGCACACACACACATTGCAATTATGGCATTGAGAAACACACACATAAGCAAACATGCATGCACGCACACATACACAGGTGACACAAGAGGTGCAGAGGTTTGTCAAATGTGCAAACACACACACACACACACACACAAACACACACACACACACACACAAACTTACAAGACTGTAAGTTTTTCTCTATAGAGGACATTTCCCATAACCTGATGCATCAGCCGCTTTCACATCATTTCACTTTGTACAAAGCATCTGAAACCTCAGTTGACATGTATTTACTCCACTCATCTGACACCTGAAATCAGTTGGCATGTATTCACTCCACTCATCTGACACCTAAAATCAGTTGGCATGTATTCACTCCACTCATCTGACACCTAAAATCAGTGGGCATGTATTCACTCCACTCATCTGACACCTAAAATCAGTGGGCATGTATTCACTCCACTCATCTGACACCTGAAATCAGTTGGCATGTATTCACTCCGCAGATACTTTCTGCTTCAGCATCATCTCTACTATTTTTTCATGACGTATGCTATGCACTGGAATGCACCGTTTCAATTCAACGTTAACGTTTCCAGCCCTCCCTCCCTGTGTTTGCTGATCTGGTCTGTCCCAACTCAGAGACCATGAAAAGTCTATTCTTAAGTCTGGATCCCTGACTCTGTGATGGAACTAAAAGAAATTGAGCGGAAGTACCAGACGGCACTAACCTGGATACATTACCAACCAGCACTAATCACACAGGTAAATATGCTCCAAACACCAACACTAATCACACAGGTAAATATGCTTCAAACACCAGCACTAATCACACAGGTAAATATGCTCTATCATGTCTATGTTGTTTTGCTCTGTTTTATGTTGGCTTTGAAAATAATGCCCAGTTAGAAGAGTAGGGCAATAAAGTCTTAGGATGATACCTGCCTCCTAATTCAATGGGTTTATCGGTTCAGTATCAACTGATATGCAAAACCCATGTATCAGAATCTGTATCAGAACTAAAACAGTTGGATCGGTGCATCCCTAGTGAATGCACTCCAAACACCAACACTAATCACACAGGTAAATATGCTTCAAACACCAGCACTAATCACACAGGTAAATATGCTCCAAACACCAACACTAATCACACAGGTAAATATGCTTCAACACCAACACTAATCACACAGGTAAATATGTTCCAATCACCAACACTAATCACACAGGTAAATATGCTTCAAACACCAACACTAATCACACAGGTAAATATGCTTCAAAACACCAACACTAATCATACAGGTAAATATGCTTCAAACACCAACACTAATCACACAGGTAAATATACTCCAAACACCAACACTAATCATACAGGTAAATATGCTTCAAACACCAACACTAATCATACAGGTAAATATGCTTCAAACACCAACACTAATCACACAGGTAAATATGCTCCAAACACCAACACTAATCATACAGGTAAATATGCTTCAAACACCAACACTAATCACACAGGTAAATATGCTCCAAACACCAACACTAATCACACAGGTAAATATGCTTCAACACCAACACTATATTTTGAAGTTAAACAGCAGTGGCCTGTGGCATCAGCACTTTATTGCAAACTTAAATAAATTTAGTGTTTTTTTATCCTTTGAGAAGCCCCTGGATAGTTGATATAGTTTTAAGTGCACAAGACAGAGTTCACAGCTGCAGACAGTGTAGAGAAAATATCTGTTTATTTCAGCACCTGACGCATTAATAGTAAGAAGAAGTAATACTAAGGGCAAAAGTAATGAAAAGGGGTTATGAGACCTTCTGGAGACAAAAGGGTGCAGATCCACTGCGCTTCTGTGTGCACCTGGTGCATCAACGATGGGGGCGGTGTTGATAATAAAATTTAAAAATTGGAGCAACACAGATGTAACCGCACCTTCCGCAACCGCAAATTCACCTTAATTCAAATGTAAGTTACAGTTGCATCTGTGTTGTTTTGATTGTTTTGATTGTTTTACCTTCTGAAGACAGTTTGTGTCCCTAAACTATAATAAATATGCTGGGGGGGCGGGGGAGTTATTCCACTTCATAAATACGCCAGGGGGTTTATGTGGGTATTTAGACACCGGAATACAGAGTTACTCTGAATATGACAGTAGAATGCAATCTCCAACATTAAGTTGTGAATTACAAGAATTAGACTGGAGAGAATGCTGGAATAACATGACGATGGTCTACATAACAGTACTGGAGAAGTGGATGAAGACCAACTCTCTCTACCTGGGATCAGGATGAGTGTCTTCCTCTCTGAAGTCGATGATCTGCTCCTTTGACTTGTCACTCTTCATGGACACACAGCTTGGTGCAGGAGAGTCTGGTCTCTCATCCACTGGCCTTCAGCAAAGAAGACATAACATACAGCAGTTAAGTTCAGGAGGCTCTTTTCCTAAAGAAACTTCAAACTGTAGTTCTGCTTGTATTGTTGTAAAACAAGAGTGTAACAGGAGACCTTTGACCTTGGATAATTTCTTCATTGCTCTCTCTCTCTCTCTCTCCCCTCTGTGTGTGTGTGTGTGTGTGTGTGTGTGTGTGTGTGTGTGTCTGTCAGTATATGTGTTGTTCTGTGCATGATGGTAACTTTCTTGCAATGAAGACACTCAAGGATACAGGTCAAGAGCCCTAAATATTGATTATCAGTCACATGGTTCTAATCTCTACACAAATGTTCAGGGCGGCAGCCCACCAATACCTGTGGTCATGATGACTGCCTCCCTTGGTAAAGTCGATGCCCCTTTCTTTTGACTGGTCACTCTTCATGGACACACTGCTGGGTGCAGGAGAGTCTGGTCTTCTTTTCTGAATTGGGCCATCACTGATAATAACACAGTGTAAAAGGCATGGTGTGACAAGAGATGATTATGTTTAGATAAAACACCAATAAATTATTAGACCTAATAATGAGAAAGACAAGACGCACACATGCTCTCTCTCTCTCTCTCACACACACACACACACACACACACACACACCTTGCACACACACACACCTTGCACTCCCATATCCAACGGCTGAGTCTCCATGTTGACTCATGTTGTAGGCAGAGCTACAGTCATTCCCTGTGTAAGAAACACAAAAAGTTCTAAAAAGAGTCCAAAAAGGCAGGTGTTGACTCACAGCAGGTCACCTAATGTAGGCATCATCACTTTAACAGTGAGTATCTGTTCTCCAGTCTCTGTCTAAAACCTGTCATATGTCTGTGACTAGTCCTGTCTCCACTCACTGAATCTCCCCCAGAGATTTGATACTGAATGACGCAATTTCTTTCTTTCTCCCTCTCTCTCACATACAAACACACACACACACACACACACACACACACACACACACACACTCACACTCACACTTATTATGGTCTCCACAGCATGTTTCAAAGTTCATTTGTTATCAGATGTACAGTATCTCACCCTATGTCCCTAAATATGACAAGCAGAAATAAAACTTCTTTCTGTTTGTCACAGCAATTCTTTAATTATTTGTTTCTCATCTGAATAGTATTTAGGCTACTTGCTGTCAGTTAAAACAGTTTGTATTGCTGTGCCATGTAAATTTCAGTGTGAGTTTAGATGTTCAGAAACTGCCCTGCTGACATACACAGCATACATACAAATATTAAGAGCAAAAACATCAAGCACTTTAAGAATTTCCACCAATATTCCCACTATTTCAACACTTACCTAATTATGACGACTAAATCACAAAACTCTCTACAGTTGCATTTCACTGCGGTCCTCTAAAGGCACTTTGTGAAAAGCTTCTTCGGTGGAAAAACAGGTTGTTAAAGAGAAAGTGTCACTTTCATCCTTATGGCTGAGGAGTGTAATAATTAAACAGGCTACTGAGTCCACTGATTGGCTAATCAAGGCTGAAACCTGGTAGAAATGATTATCTGATCCAGTCTAGAGGGTTTATAGCCAGACCATAACAAGACTGAAGTTTTATATTTAAACCTTTGGATGCAATAAACAGGTTTATCATTGATGATCATAAAAACCTTTGGTCAGAATTAAACCTGTGTGCCTAAATTTGTGTTGTGGACACCTTCACCAACTGCCCCACTGTGCAACCCCCAATCCAACTTCCAATTTCCAACTCCAATTTCCAACTTCCAATTTCCAACTGAAGAAAATCATATGGGGAATTAAATACTGGAAATGAGTAAGAGAGAGAGTAGGTTTGGTTTGGAATCATTTCTACGTTTGTGGTGCTGGACACCTTAGCCCACTGCTCCACTGTGCAACCCTTCTTTAACAGCCATGCAAAATGAAGCCAACACACACAAAATATTTCCACAGAACCCTATTAAAAATTCTCTGATTTACAGCACTGGTAATGATCAATTACGCTTTCAGACTGTGGGGGGAACCTGAGAGCAAAACATTCTTTGGTGTTGCTTTCCAGGTAGGGCTTGAGATCCTGGAAAAATGGTTTGAGCTACATTTTGAAAATACGCAATTCAGATGTCCAAACCCCTTTCTTCAGACTACCCATCGAAGCCAAGCCTCCAGAGTACATCCGCAGAGGTGGGAGGGACAAATGTCAAGATGAGTTTCATAGGCATGTCACTATTCAATCATTTCAATGGGTCACTTACAGTGATTGGATGTTTTTTTCTGTCCTGTCTGGTGACTAACATTTTTTATTTTTTTGTGTTTAAATTTAATTTGCATTTAATTAATGAGTTGCAAACAAGGGTTTTAAGCAATACAGTAAAAGGTGCCCCAGGAAAACATCTCCTACCCTACCTTTAAAGTACATGTGGGCTGGGATCTGATCCCGGGACATGACAGCTGTTCCTAGAACAGGGACAGCACTCCTCTCCCATGTTCTACTTGCTGCTTCAACTATTGAAATTGATACATTTGCCAGGGGACGTTTAAGCTACATTTGTCTGGTCACTCTACATGCCTCAGTAGATCTCATCATATTTTCCAGCACTTTTTTTTCAACCTTTCTTTATTTGTTTTGTGGTGGTGATGGGGACTTTTATATTAAATTGGAAAGGAGTGTAGAGAGTGACAGGAAATGAGTGAGAGAGAAAGAGTTGGGGAAGATTTGGGTCGGAAGCATTCATTCGTTTGTGGTGCTGGACACCTTAGCCCACTGCTCCACTGTACAACCCTCAGTCTAACTCCATTTCCAACTCAAGAAAATCAGATGGGGAATTAAATACTGACACAAGTCCACAGGGACACGTCACTTTAGACTGGTCCTTTTGGAGCCCCTCCACATTCTGCTCCTGGGCAGCAGGCTGGTGTGGCTAACCAGGTTCTGGTTCTGGTTCAGTATCAGTGTGGTTCTGGGTCCGTATGTCTCTCTCTGTGGTTGTCTCTGAGAGATCAGAAGACCTTCATAGCTATTGCTTTCCTCTAATAAAGTCCAGCCCTGCTGTTAGTGTGTCCTGTGTGTGATCTCATATAATATAAAATCTGTTTACTAGATACACATCATTAATGTGGCAGAAACTACAGAGAAACAAGTTGCTGAAGCCACTAAATACCTGTCAAAGAATTGCTTTATATGCTTTCTCAACATTTTAAAATAAGATCCCAAGATGAACAGATACATATTCCAGACTGTCTCAACGTGGATTTCATTATTTTGTGTATGAAGGACATTATGGTTTTATGTGAGCTGGAACTGAGGGTTGATTTTAGAAACCTCCGGTTGGACACACTGCCAGGCCACACTCTCACCAAGGGTGTGTAAGATCATCAGCTAGCGTTAGCCTTTCAGCTCAAACATTACACCAACATTGCATCAGTATGCTAACATACTCTGACACTGACATTCCCATCAGCACGCTAACATACGCTAAGCTAGCTATTTTGATGAGATCAGCAGCTGTGCTGCTACTGAGAAAGTAAAGCTGTCAGATCTGCACAGGAGAGACAGAGAGTCCAGCCAGATTGGGGCCGTAATCTGCCATTGGTCAGGCTCTCATCGGGGAAATAAAACATTTGAAGGATGAACACGAGACGCCACCTATTGGGATATTGCCTTGGTGATACCAACTGAACTACTTGCTGAACCCTTTAACATCAGGTCTGACGTATCAGGTATCAAGTGCTCATGGACCTAAGGGCACGCCACATCAGTCCAGACATAATGAGTGAGGGCACAGCAAGCTATAGGTGTGCATGTGACGTTCAGCAGTACATAGACACATAGTGAGTGGGTGCAGTGAGCTGAAGGCACACACACAGTCGGCACATCACAGAGGAGGGCGAGGCGTCCTCAACAGATTGTGATCGGATCTCGAGGCAGCGGACAGGACGGAGCAGACAGGTGTGCTTGTGACGTCCAAGCTGTAAAAGGGAGAAAAGGTGTTACTGCTGGCCCAGCTGGCTGACTGGCAAACGTCCTGCACAGAGACGCCCTTCCGGACAGCCTATGATGCAGAGATGCTCCCCGTGGGAGTGGGAGTGGGAGTGTAACCCAGAGTGTTAAGAAGGCACGGCCCTGCTCAAACATATACGAAGGAAACATAAAAGATATGAAGCCATGATAAGGCATGTAAGTGGGTCGTGGGTGTGGTTCATCTCAAGGAGTAGAGGGATAGCAAGCCCAGGTGCGCAAGGACATCATGTGACGATGCACTGACGAGGGCCTTGTTCCCAGGACGGCCTAGTCCTCCAGGTACGCCTCTGGAGGGGGGGTATCGCTGCCTCCATACATTTTGTGAAACAGAATGGGGATAAATTGGGGATGGGTCCAAACGGTATTATACGAAAGGCAAACCTCAGAAACAGACTGTGTCTTTCAAATCTACAGTGGCGATCCAGTCGTATTGGCGTACGTTGCAAATCACCCTCTTCAGAGTGAGCATGTGAAACGGAATGTTCTTGAGATGGCCATTCAGGCGTCTCAGGTCCAAGATCAGTCTCATACCCCCCTTCTTCTTGTATGTAGTATATAAATACATACATCCTGTAAATACAGTACATATCAGTAGTGATGCGGACGAGACACTAATGTTGAGTCTCTGAAGGGTCAAAACAGTTGAGACCAAGACGGTTGGTTTTTAAATGCAGTCGAGACCGAGTCAAGGCTGATTCTTTGAGAAAGTAAGACCGAGCCGAGACTGAGTCTTTCAGGAGTCGAGACCAAGACAATAAAAACTATCAGTTTTCATAACCATGATTTAATATCACCCCAGTTAATAATCAACTGATGGACCTACAGGCTAATCTACACTGGGAATAAAAGGGGGAAAAGTGTCTGCTAAATGCATAAATGTGGGCTATTGGAAACGTAAATGTTTTTACTGCTGGCCTAGAAATCCAGACCCACATCTAGAAAGATGTAGGTCTGGCCCTGACTAATAGACCAAATCCAATCCAAGAGACGGGACCAATTCATGCATATCAAAATGTCTCTGCACTTTATTGGATAGCTATTCAAAACGTCTTCAACAGTGCTGCTCTGTCATCAACATGTTAAACCCACCCTGACTCTGAATCATAGTTAGGACCTGCAGAGTAAATTCAAATGGGCAAGTGGTATGTCTAGATTTGTAGACTACTTAACAACATTTCTCTAATATTTACAAAACACACACATACACAAACAAAATTTGACAATACACTAGAATATACACAAGAATATACAATATCCTTCAAAACTTTAACTCTTTCTTTCACACATTTACACAATGACCACAACTACAACATGGGACACAGATCAGGTTAAGAACTACAGCAAAATTATTTAGATCAATTTGTAATGGTGGATATTTAAACTTGAAAATAAAAAAACTGTTGGTCTCGAGGACTCGAGGAATAATTAGGAGTCCTTTTCCTCAACCTGTGGGCCGAGACCGAGTCAAGACCGAGTCTTTGAAGTCTGAGTCAAGACCGAGAAACCAGAAAATAGTCTTGAGATCCGACTCGAGTTTTACAAAACCACATACAAGCATGTCCTATATATACTACATACATACAATACATACAAACATACAAATATTATAAATATTACATTTCTAGGCAAAAATAATCATTAATTTCACAAACATAAGTGTAGAGAATTTCCATCCATAAGGATCCAGACCCTTTATGGGGTATGGGGCAGCTGGATGATCATCTGGCTGCAGCATCTGCAGCAGCTCTGCTCCAGTCACACTGATGGAGGATTGATGACTCATCAGTTATACCTGTTGAGGAGATTTGTCAGATTCCATCATCCTCAGTATGAGGTTTCTCCATTAGGATTCCTCAACACTCACATGTGTAAACATGGAGAACAGCTCTGCTCTTGTCAGACTCATGACTCATTAAAGGTTCTCCAGTTAAAATATGCTAACTACATTTCACACATCACACAGATAGGGAGGGTTTTAATTACACATACTCAGTAGACCTTAAGTGGACACACTGACACATGGCCAATGAATAACTGCTTATTCATGCTGTTTTCTAGTCTGGATCTCACACATACTGATCTGTTAGACATATCCAGTAAAAAACTGGCTTTTACCCCAACACGATGGTGGTGGGCTTAACACGTATTTTTTGCTTCAAATTGTGCTCTCTGCAATCATTGATCTGATTGGTTGTAGGCACTTCCAATGCGGCCAGACTGAGATGCAAAGCAGATCAGTAAGTGAGCTGTATTCATTACTTACTGTAGTTCAGTAAGTTTATATGTAGGGTCTTTCTGTAGAGAAGAGAGCAGCTCCACATCAGACTGCTGCAGTGAGTTGAATCTCAGGTCCAGATCTCTCAGACTGGAGGAGTTTGATCTGAGAGCTGAAGCTAGAGATGAACAGCTCCTCACTGTGAGATCACAGTACCGCAGCCTGAGAGAAACACAACATCCAGACAACAGATTTAGACCTCATACAGAACTGTAATACCCCAGGGGTTTGGCCTCTTCCCTCAGCTGTAGTTTGTCTGCTGTTTTGTTTGCGTGTCTCTATACAGGTGTGCTGGTGATGCATCAGTGCTCAGGTCACCTGACCCCTTTTTATCCTCAGTCAATCTGGAGAGCAGCGAGCACGAGAAGCCTGTCTCTTTTGTTGTTGGTCTGTGGGCTCATTTGAACTGGTGAATCTATTCCGTGTCTCTCAGTGATGATCTCATACATGAGAATAATGAAACACACACCAATGCCCCCTCAGAAAAATGCGTGGCAAGTAGTCCTTTGACCGTGCATGCTGCTCTGTGTCTGGGGGCATGGAGATAGTATGGCCATATAGAGACTCTCAGAGTCATTTGTTTTTGTTGCCTTTAACTTATCTGTAAACCAGCATTTGTTACAATAAATGGTCCTGGGACCAACTGGAACATCAACTTCTACTCCTCATCTTTCAACTGCACGTGTCAAGACAAATCCAACAGTCACCAGTAGTAGCCAACCAGGGAACAAAAGGGGAAACTGGAAACAGCTGCTACTGATTAATGCAAATCAATACAGCATAGAGCTTCTCAGTCTGAGAACACACACACACACACACACACACACACACACACACACAGGTCCAGTGCCTCAGACTGGAAGGGTTTGAACCAGACTTACTCCAATGTCTCCAGTCTACAGTTTGGATGCTCCAGACCAGTAGAAAGCAGCTCCACTCCTGAATCTCCCAGATTATTGTCACTCAGGTTCAGCTGTTTCAGACTGGAAGAGTTTGAACTGAGAGCTGAAGATAAAGCTGCACAGCTCTTCACTGTGAGTTTACACCTCCTCAGCCTGTAGACATATGTAACAGGTTTAAATAAACACCTCTGTCTCAATGTATAATTGCACAATAGATCTAGTCAGTACTGTAGTTTTCCTTTACTTGATACACTGCCTTGAGGGTCCTGGTAGCCCCCCCCCCCCCCATCTGTCTCTTCGTCCTTCCTGTTTTGATATCCCTATGGATAGAGGTAGGCTGGGTGATATCAGCTGATAATCATTCACACCCACCAATATATCAGAAATTACGTCTTTGATCTCTTTAGCTAAAGCCTCAACATGCTTATTGGACCCTATCCCAACTGATCTTCTTAAGGCAGCTCTCCCTCTATTGGCTGAGACGATTCTTAAAATTATAAATGACTCACTCATAGCTGGGCATGTCCCAAAATCCTTCAAGACATCAGTTATCAAACCATCAATTAAAAAACCAAACCTTGATCCTGATGTCCTTGCTAATTACAGACCCATATCGAACCTCCCATTTGTTTCAAAAATACTTGAGAAAATAGTGTCTAAGCAAATCTGTAGCTTCTTAAATGACAATAATATCCAGGAAACCTTCCAGTCAGGCTTTAGAACTAATCATAGCACAGAATCAGCCCTAGTTAAAGTCTTCAATGACCTCCTTATCGCATCTGATAATGGATATATATAGCAATATTAATCCTATTGGATCTTAGTGCTGCATTTGACACTATTGACCATGGTATCCTACTACACAGACTTGAACACATGATAGGCATCAAAGACACTGCATTAGCCTGGTTCAAATCATACCTCTCTGGTCGCTACCAGTTTGTACACGCTCATAATGAGTCATCAACCCATACCAAAGTAAAGTTTGGTGTACCCCAAGGCTCAGTGCTAGGTCCCCTGCTGTTCTCCCTGTACATGTTACCATTAGGATCTGTTATAAGGAAACATGGTATCACTTTCCACTCCTATGCTGATGATACCCAGCTTTACCTTTCTATGAAGCCTAATGACTATATGCCAATGACTAAACTTGATGCATGTCTCCTAGACATCAAAACCTGGATGACTAATAATTTCCTTTGTTTAAATTCTGATAAAACTGAAGTTATGATGATTGGCCCTAAACAGCTGACCAACACTCTACCCCATCACCAAAACTTACTCAGTGGCCTGTCACTGTCATGTAATGCAAAAGTTAAAGACCTTGGGGTAATTATTGACCAGGACCTCTCTCTAAATAGTCATGTAAAACACATTTCAAAAACATCTTTTTTTCACCTACGAAATATTGCTATTTTTCACACACACACACACACACACACACACACACACACACACACACACACACACACACACATAAACACATTACAATTAAGGCACAGAGATCACTGCATTTGAACACAGACACAGTTTCAGGAAATACACAGATGCACCCCTAAGTATGAACGCACACACAAAAGCGCCCCCCGCCACAGACACACACATACAGACACACACACACACACACATACACACGTTATTCCTTAACTCCTGATCAGTGCACATCAATGCAGTATAGAGCTTCTCAATCTGAGATTTTAAAGACACAACACACACACACACACACACACACACACACACACACACACAAAGAAAATACCAGACTTACTCCAGTGTCTCCAGTCTACAGTTTGGATGCTCCAGACCAATAGAAAGCAGCTCCACTCCTGAATCTCCCAGATTATTGTTACTCAGGTTCAGCTGTTTCAGACTGGAAGAGTTTGAGCTGAGAGCTGAAGATAAAGCTGCACAGCTCTTCACTGTGAGTTTACACTCCCTCAGCCTGTAGACATATGTAACAGGTTTAAATAAACACCTCTGTCTCAATGTATAATTGCACAATAGATCTAGTCTGTAATATAGTTTTCCTTCACTTGGTACACTGCCTTGAGGGTCCTGGTAGCCCCCCCCCTTATCTGTCTCTACCCCTCTTCCTCCTTCCTGTTTTGATATCCCTATGGATAGAGGTAGGCTGGGTGATATTAGCTGATAATCAATCTGATAAACATTCAAAACAGACTTACAGATAAATATTCATATTCAGAAGTGTCATCTACAAGTGGGGGGTTTAGCCCCACAGTGGATTCCAGCTATGTTTAGGTAGGCAAGACTAGTTTAACTAGCTGTGCCACTATGCTTGTCTGCTTTCTGGCTGTTTTAGGAGTTGGAGGAGTAAATGCATGGAGGACCAACATTTTCATTTTTGATTTGAATTTGTACAGAAAATAAAACTTCAGTGCAGCACTCGTTTTTGGGTCATCATTTAAAACAACACAACACAGCACAGAAGTTCTCCACCGGTTACACACACACACACACACACACACACACACACAGACGCACACACACACACACACACACACACACACACACACATTACAATAAATGCATAACAATGATAATCACTACATTTGAACACAGACACAGTTTCAGGAAACACACAGAAGCACTTCTCAGTGTGAACACACACACAAGCACACAGACACCAGACACACACACATACCAAACCAACAGCAATCTCACAGAAAAACTGTTTTAGGATGCATTTGAGAAACTTGATTATACTCTCTCACTTTTAAACACACACACACACACACTATTTCTAAACTTCTGATTAATGCTCATCGATACAGTATTGAGCTTCTCAATTTGAGATTTTAAAGACACAACACACAGACACACACACACACACACACACACACACACACACACACAGACACACAAAGAAAATGACAGACTTACTCCAGTTTCTGTAGTCTACAGTTTGGATGCTCCAGACCAGTAGAAAGCAGCTCCACTCCTGAATCTCCCAGATTATTGCCACTCAGGTTCAGCTGTTTCAGACTGGAAGAGTTTGAGCTGAGAGCTGAAGATAAAGCTGCACAGCTCTGCACTGTGAGGTTACAACTCCTCAGCCTGTAGACACACACACACACACACAGACACACACACACACACACACACACACACACACACACACACACACACACACACACATACACACAAACATTACAATTACCTGCATAAAGATGAGAATCACTGCATTTGAACACAGACACAGTTTCAGGAAACACACGGAAGCCTCCCCCAGTATGAACACACACACAGAAGCACCCCCCACCACCACCCCCTCAACACACACACACACACACACACACACACACACACACACATACACACCAAAACTTACAATCTCCCAGAACACAGTTTCAGGATACACTCGAGAAAGTTGATTACACTCTCTCACTTTTAAACACACACACACATACACACACACATATAAACTAGCTGTGACATTATACTTGTCTGGTTTTTGGCTGTTTTAGGAGTTGGAGGAGTAAATGCATTAGAGGACCAACATTTTCATTTTTGATTTGCATTTGTGCAGAAAATAAAACTTCAGTGCACAAAAGCACAGAAGAGCTTCTCAATCTGAATTTTTAAAGACACAACACATACACAAACACACACACACACACACACAAACATACACACACACAAACACACACACACCAAAAGGCCAGACCTACTCCAGTGTCTCCAGTCTACAGTTTGGATGCTCCAGACCAGTAGAAAGCAGCTCCACTCCTGAATCTCCCACATTATTGATACTCAGGTTCAGCTGTTTCAGACTGGAAGAGTTTGAGCTGAGAGCTGAAGATAAAGCTGCACAGCTCTTCACTGTGAGGTTACAACTCCTCAGCCTGTAGACACACACACACACACACACACACACACACACAAACACACACACACACAAACATTACAATTACTGCATAAAGATGAGAATCACTACATTTGAACACAGACACAGTTTCAGGAAACACACAGAAGCCTCCCTCAGTATGAACACACACACAGAAGCACCCCCCACCACCACCCCCTCCACACACACACACACACACACACCAAAACTAACAACCTCCCAGAACACAGTTTCAGGATACACTTGAGAAACCTGATTACACTCTCTCACTTTTAAACACATACACACACACACATACACACACACATATTAACTAGCTGTGACACTATGCTTGTCTTGGTTTTTGGCTGTTTTAGGAGTTGGAGGAGTAAAAGAATCATTGTCGTTTTTGATTTGCATTTGTGTAGGAAATAAAACTTCAGTGCACAGAAGCGCAGAAGAGCTTCTCAGTCTGAGTTTTTAAAGACACACACACATAAAACACACACAAACACACACACACACACACACACACACGCAAACACACAAACACACAAAGAAAATGCCAGACTTACTCCAGTTTCTCCAGTCTACAGTTTGGATGCTCCAGACCAGTAGAAAGCAGCTCCACTCCTGAATCTCCCAGATTATTGTAACTCAGGTCCAGCTGTTTCAGACTGGAAGAGTTTGAACTGAGAGCTGAAGATAAAGCTGCACAGCTCTGCACTGTGAGGTTACACCTCATAAGCCTGTAGACACATGTAACAGGTTTAAATAAACACTTTTGTCTGAATGCGTAATTGCACAATAGATCTAGTCTGTAAATTTCCTTTACTTTGTACACTGTCTTGAGGGTCCTGGTAGCTTCAACAGCATGGAGGACCAACATTTTCATTTTTGATTTGAATTTGTGCAGAAAATAAAACTTCAGTGCAGCACTCGTTTTTGGGTCATCATTTAAAACAACAACACAGCACAGAAGTTCACCACCGGTTACACACACACACACACACACACACACACACACACACACACACACACACACACACACACACACAAACACACACACACACACACACACACCACATTACAATTAATGCATAAAGATGAGAATCACTGCATTTGAACACAGAGACAGTTTCAGGAAACACACAGAAGCAGCCCTCAGTATGAACACACACACATGCATACACACACACACATCAGACCTAACAATCTCCCAGAACACAGATTTAGGATGCACTTAAAAAGCATGATTGGATTCTCTGACTTTTAAACACACACAGACACATACACACATACACACACACATTATTCCTTAACTTCTGATCAGTGCTAATCAATACAGTACAGAGCTTCTCAATCCAAGTTTTTGAAGACAAAACACACACACACACACACACACACACACACACACACACACACACACACACACACACACACACACACACACACACACACACACACACACAAACACACACACAAAGAAAATGCCAGACTTACTCCAGTGTCTCCAGTCTACAGTTTGGATGCTCCAGACCAGTAGAAAGCAGCTCCACTCCTGAATCTCCCAGATTATTGTTACTCAGGTTCAGCTGTTTCAGACTGGAAGAGTTTGAGCTGAGAGCTGAAGATAAAGCTGCACAGCTCTTCACTGTGAGGATACAACCACTCAGCCTGTAGATACACATTACAATTAAGGAATAGTGATGAGAATCACTGCATTTGAACATACAACACAGTTTCACGAAACACACAGAGAAGCAAGCATGCATGCATGTACACACACACACACATACACACACACACACACACATACACACAGCAAACCTATATATTGCCAACACCCCAAGTTTAGGATATGCATGAAACATGAAACACACAGACTAGACACTTTCTAACTCTTCAGTACACTCTCTCACATCTAAACACACACACACACACACACACACAGATCAAACCTAACAATCACAACCTCTTTACTGTGAGCTCAAAATTAATATGCCTGTAGATACACACACACACACACATTGCAATTATGGCATTGAAAATCACAAACAAAACATAGACAAACAATACAAACATACACACATGCTAGCACACACACACACAGGAGACACAAACACACACACCTGGAGACAGTGATTAAAATGTGATGCTTGTATGGTGAGTGTGTGTCATGGAGAGGACTAACAAGTGTGTTTAGAGACATCTGTGTGTGTGTACAGCCCACTCCCACTCCAGGTGTAAACTTGTGGTGCAGAGGGTCGTCAAATGTACACACACACACACATACACACACACACACACACACACACCTACAAGACTGTTTTTCTGTATAGAGGACATTTCCCACAGCCTGATCATCAGCTGCTTTCACATCATTGTTGGCATGTATTTGCTCCATGGTGGGCAGATAATTTCTGCTTCAACCAATCGTGTGTGTTTGTGTGTGTATCTGTATGTGTGTGTGGGTGTGTGTGTGTTCATGTTTGTGTGCATGTGCTTGTAGGTGACAGTGTAGTACAATTATAAAATTGTAGTGCAGTTATTGATGTTTATTATCATTGCGAAATAACCATCTATTTACACTCAGTTCAGTACTCACTGGACTCTTCTTGATGCTTTGACCACTGGCAGCATCCTCAGCAGACCTGCATCTGATCTGGCAGGTGAACCTTCTCCCCCATAGTCCTCCAGATTAAACTCCTCCAGTTCCTGGTCTGACATCAGCAGCACAAAGGCCAGAGCTGACAGCTGGGAAAGAGAGAGATCCTCTCTGGGTTTATTCTCCTTCCTCAAGTAGCCCTGGACCTCCTCCACCAGAGACTGGTCATTCAGCTCATTCAGGCAGTGGAACAGGTTGATGCATCTCTCTGGGTTGGGGGCTTTTTTGATCTGCTGCTTGATGTACTTGACAGTTTCCTCTGTGTTCAGTGAGCTGCTTCCTCTCTGTGGCAGCAGGTCTTTTAACAGCTTCTGATTGGACTCCAGTGAGAGGCCCAGGAGAAACCTCAGGAAAAGGTCCAGGTGTCCACTCTTATTTCTTAAGGCCTGACGCACTGCAATCTTGTGTAAGCCAAAAATGTTTGCTGCCTTAAACGGAGATGAAAATGTAGATGGCTGTTTACTCAGAATATTGACCCCATTGTTCTGATAACTCAGGAGCACATACAGAGCTGCTAGAAACTCCTGGATGCTCAGATGAACAAAGCTGAACACCTTCCCCTGGTACAGCCCAGCCTCCTCTCTGAAGATCTGGGTGAATACCCCTGAGTACACTGATGCTTCAGTGACATCAATGCCACACTCTCTCAGGTCCTCATCATAGAAGATCAGATTGCCCTTCTTCAGCTGCTGAAAAGCCAGTTTTCCAAGGGACTCAATGGTCTTCTGGTTCCAAACTGTATTCACACCATCTTTTTCATACTTCTGACTCCTGTATTTGATTTGTATAATCAGGAAGTGTGTGTATATTTGAGTCAAAGAATTTGGAATCTCTGTACTGTTGGCTTCAGTCAGGATCCTCTCCAAAACAGAGGCTGACATCCAACAGAAGACTGGAATGTGACACATGATGTAGAGACTTCTAGATGACTTCAAGTGTGTGATGATTCTGCTGGCCAGCCTCTCTTCTGTGATCCTTTTTCTGAAATACTCCTCTTTTTGTGGGTCACTGAAACCCCGGACCTCTGTCACCTGGTCAACACACTCAGGAGGGATTTGACTGGCTGCTGCTGGACGGGAGGTGATCCACACAAGAGCAGAGGGAAGCAGATTCCCCTTGATGAGGTTTGTGAGAAGGACATCCACTGGGGCAGGTTCTGTTACACTGTAGATGCTTTCATTGTGCTGGAAATCTAGAGGAAGTCTGCTTTCATCCAGACCATCAAAGATGAAAGCAATGTTGTATCTGTCCTGGTCCATGAAGGAAAAGTCTTTTGTTTCACTGAAAAAGTGGTGAATGATGTCCATAAGAGTGTATTTTTTGTCTTTGACCAGGTTTAGCTCACGAAAAGGAAGAGGAAATATAAAGTGGATATTTTGATTGGCTTTTCCCTCAGCCCAGTCCAGAATAAACTTCTGCACAGAGACTGTTTTTCCAATGCCAGCCACTCCCTTTGTCAGCACAGTTCTGATGGGTTTGTCTTGTCCAGGTAAGGGCTTGAAGATGTCAGTACATTTGATTGGTGTTTCCCCCTTTGTTACTTGTCTCTTGGATGCCATCTCAATCTGTCTGACCTCATGTTCAGTATTGACCTCTGCACTGTCCCCCTCTGTGATTAGAGCTCAGTGTAGATCTTCTCCAGAAAAGTAGTTTTTCCCTGCTTTGGGATGCCTTCAAATACACTCTGAAACTTTTTCTTCAATCTGTATTTGAGCTGTTTCTGACATCTTGGAAATAGTCCATCTAGATAAAAATATATTCATTAGATATCAGAAAGCATAGCTGTCCATAAGTGTTATGCAATTAGCATTATAAACATAGAAATAATTATAAATTGGTATTATGCAATAAACTCAGACATACTGTCATTATTTCTGCTATAGACGTATTGATTTGGTTTTATTACTAAGAAGTTTTCAGTTACAATGAATAAAGATAAACATGCAGTGGTTAAAAGTAAATCACTCACATTTCTCCAGCTGCTGAGCGATGACCTCCTGACTCATGTTTCTCAGGATGTGCACTGCAATCTTCAGAGCTCCATCTCTGGCATCTCTCTGCTCCTTATCTTCCTCCTCCTCACCACAAGGGGATTCTGGGTAATCAGGACTCAGGAGCTCCTTGAGTCTCTTTAGTTCATTCTTCATGAAAGTGATGACTTTGTGTTCCAGCTCCTGATTACAAGTCAAATTGTTCCACCAGTGAAAATTAAAACCAAGTTGTTTCATTAAAAAGAAAAGAAACAACTCTTCTATCCATCAGCATGCACACACACAGACACACACACACACACAAACACATATAAACACACACAGACACATACACACACAAACACACACACACACAGACAGACACGCACACACACACACACACACACACACACACACACACACACACACACCTTGAAAACTTGAGTAGACAACTCATTACAGATGTTGCTGAGAGGTTGATGAACTCTTTGTTCTTCCTGTTGTTTGCTGAAGGAAACAGAAGAACAGCAGGAATTGGTCAACAAAGCACAGAGGCATACAGGTAAGTATACTTCAAACACCAGCACCCCCCCACCCCCAACACACACACACACACACACACACACACACTGACATACACACAGTGACATTATTCCAGAGGTCCAGATAGGCCCCACCGTACGTGCATACACGCACACACACACACACACACACACACACACACACACACACACACACACACTTACAAGACTGAAGTTTTTCTCTATAGAGGACATTTCCCATAGCCTGATGCATCAGCTGCTTTCACATCCTTTCACTTTGTACAAAGCATCTGCAACCTCAGTGGGCATGTATTCACTCCACTCATCTGACACCTAAAATCAGTTGGCATGTATTCACTCCACTCATCTGACACCTAAAATCAGTTGGCATGTATTCACTCCACTCATCTGACACCTAAAATCAGTTGGCATGTATTCACTCCACTCATCTGACACCTAAAATCAGTTGGCATGTATTCACTCCACTCATCTGACACCTCAGTTGGCATGTATTCACTCCACGGAGGGCAGATACTTTCTGCTTCAAATAGTCTCTACTGTTTGGTCATGTCAGGCTGGAACGCATCGTCTGAATTCAACTTCATCGTTTCCAGTCCTCCCTCTGCTGATTGGTCTGTCCCAGCTCAAAGACCATGAAAAGTCTATGCTTAAGTCTGGTTCCCTGACTCTGTGATGGAACTAAAAGAAATTGAGCGGAAGTACTAGACGGCACTAACCTGGATACATTACCCACCAACACTAATCACACAGGTAAATATGCTCCAAACACCAACACTAATCACACAGGTAAATATGCTTCACACACCAACACTAATCACACAGGTAAATATGCTTCACACACCAACACTAATCACACAGGTAAATATGCTCCAAACACCAACACTAATCACACAGGTAAATATGCTTCAAACACCAACACTAATCATACAGGTAAATGTGCTCCAAACACCAACACTAATCATACAGGTAAATATGTTCTAATCACCAACACTAATCACACAGGTAAATATGTTCTAATCACCAACACTAATCACACAGGTAAATATGCTTTAAACACCAACACTAATCACACAGGTAAATATGCTCCAAACACCAACACTAATCACACAGGTAAATATGCTTCAAACACCAACACTAATCATACAGGTAAATGTGCTCCAATCACCAACACTAATCACAGAGGTAAATATGTTCTAATCACCAACACTAATCACACAGGTAAATATGCTTTAAACACCAACACTAATCACACAGGTAAATATGCTCCAAACACCAACACTAATCACACAGGTAAATATGCTCCAACACCAACACTACTGTCCATGTAAAGCTAAATATGCTCCAAAGACTAATTTGCATATACTGTAATATGTAAGTAATATGGGAAGCATATTTAATCTTTCTCCTTTTTTCAATGACTACATTTACATGCACCGTATATTGAGAATAAGCCCAGTATTTTAGTTAAAGCAAGATTCCAGAAAACATGCACCATATTTATTGCAAAAATAAGAATAAATGTAGTGGTTTTTTATCCTTTGAGAAGCCCCTAGATAGGTGATGTAGTTTTAAGTGCACAAGACAGAGTTCACAGCAGCAGAGAAAATATCTGCTTATTTCAGCACCTGACGCATAAATAGTAAGTAGAAGTAATACTAAGGGCAAAAGTAATGAAAAGGGGTTATGAGACCTTCTGAAGACAAAAGGGTGCAGATCCACTGCGCTTCTGTGTGCACCTGGTGCATCAACGATGGGGCGGTTTTGATAATAAAAATTAAAAAAATTGGAGCAACACAGATGTAACCGCACCTTCAATTTTAATTCACCTGAATTCAGATTTAAGTTACAGTTGCATCTGTGTTACTTTGATTGTTTTGATTGTTTTGCCTTTTGAAGACAGTTTGTGTCCCTAAACCAAATATAATAAATATGGTGGGGGGTTTATTTGGGTATTTAGACACTGGAATACAGAGTTATTCAGAATATGACAGCAGAATGCAATCTCCAACATTAAGTTGTGAATTACTAGAATTAGACTGGAGAGAATGCTGGAATAACATGATGATGGTCTACATAACAGTACTGGAGAAGTGGATGAAGACCAACTCTCTCTACCTGGGATCAGGATGAGTGTCTTCCTCTCTGAAGTCGATGATCTGCTCCTTTGACCTGTCACTCTTCATGGACACACAGCTTGGTGCAGGAGAGTCTGGTCTCTCATCCACTGGCCTTCAGCAAAGAAGACATAACACACAGCAGTTAAGTTCAGGGGCTCGTCTAAAGAAACTTCAAACTGTTGTTCTACTTGCATTTTTGTAAAACAAGAGTGTAACAGGAGACCTTTGACCTTGATAATTTCTTCATTGCTCTCTCTCTCTCTCTCTCCCCCTCTGTGTGTGTATGTGTGTGTGCGATTGTGTGTGTGTGTGTGTCTGTCAGTATATGTGTTATTCTGTGCATGATGGTGCACTTTCTTGCAGTCATGACACTCAAGGATACAGGTCAAGAGCCTGAAATATTGATTGTCAGTCACATGGTTCTAATCTCTACACAAATGTACTGGGCAGCAGCCCATCAATACCTGTGGTCATGATGACTGCCTCCCTTGGTAAAGTCGATGACCCCTTGCTTTGACCGGTCACTCTTCATGGACACACAGCTGGATGCAGGAGAGTCTGGTCTTCTTTTCTGAATTGGGCTATCACTGATAATAACACAGTGTAAAAGGTGTGACAAGAGATGACTATGTTTAGATAAAACACCATCAAACCTAATGATGACAAAGACAAGACACGCGTGCACATGCACACACACACACACACACACACACACATACACACACACACAGACACCCCTAGCACTTCCATACCCAACAGCAGAATCTCCATGTTGACTCATGTTGTAGGCAGATCTACAGTCATTCCCTGTGTAAGAAACACAAAGAGTATTTTTCTGGGGTCTAAAATCAGAAAGCAGGTGTTGAATCACAGCTGGTCACCTGATCTAGGCATCATCACTTTAACAATGAGTATCTGTTCTCCAGTCTCTATCTAAAACCTGTCATAGTTCTATGACTAGTGCTGTCCCCAGTCACTGAGGCCCTGTCCACACAACAACGGTCCCGTTTTGTTTTTGTTTTTTTTGATAGGTTAAAAAAAATCCGCGTCCACACACAAGCCGGAGTGAAAAATATTTGCGTCCTCACGACAACGGAACACTGAGTGAAAACGATGTAATACATATTCCACACCTATATGTGGCGCTGTAAACAGATATAGCCAGAGCCACTGGACACACCAACACCAGAGAGCGCATGCATATAGAGTCCTTCCTCTTCCGCCTGCTTAGTTCAAACCGAACAAACACAACAAGAAGATGACGAAGAAGGCACGCATGAGACCCGATTCTCTTGTGTGGACAGACGATGAAGCGGAATTACTACTGCGAGTAACCCTGGACTACAAAGCCAGCAGATACCAAGACAATGTCGACTGGGAGTCCTGTCAAATGAAATATACCGACATTATTGTTGGCTTTTCGGCAGCAATACACCACCATGGATGTATCTGCAGGGAAGGACTTGCCTCACCACCCCAACACCATTATTAAACTGCAGATTATGACCAAATTAAAAGTATCTGAAATATATACAGGCATGCTGTAGACTCTGGATGTCGAAGTGGCCACGGACGTGTGGTCCTATTATTTTTTGAACTTTGTGAGAAACTCTGGGGTGGATCGCCAGCTGCCACTGCAATTCTACCGGGCATAGAAAGCGGGGAACAAGATTGCTCTACATCTAGTGACTCGCCATGTGCTTCGGCTGCCCTCAATTCTCCTGAAAGAAGTGATTGTCTGTCTCCTAGAGTGGTGAAGGACCACAGGCATTAGCTTCAGGTGGGTTTGGTCATGGTTTCCTTCTTGAAAACTAGCAAAACTAGCTAGCACAGTGTGTTGTTAGCTCAGTTGCAATGATGCGTGTTCTTTGTGTTGATCATGTTGTTTAACATTGTGTTTGCCATGCAGTGATGTTGCATTCTAAAATTGGTTTACTTTGTTCACATAGGCAAGACTCAACAACCACAGAGGGGACCGACTGAAGCGAAAGGCTCCAGCGGAAGCTGCGTTGCTTGAGGATCTGCAGCTGAAGAGAAGGATGGTGGACATCATGGAGGATTCGGAGAGGCACCACCGCCAAACCCTGCAGCTGGTCACTTCGAACGTTGCAGCAATAACAAACACCATCAAGGATGGTTTTGAACTGCTGAGGACCATGATGGAACAGCACCAGTCTCAAATGGCAGCCCCTGCTACACAGGCCTATGGCCAATATGGCAGCATGTACACACACACGCAAGGACCCATACCCCAGGGAACACCATCTTACTTGCACACACCACTTCATCCTGAAAACACACACGGAAGACACACACCTTCACAAACCACCCCACATGCACAACCCACTCCAAACTATTCTTACAGAAGAGCTCTGCTGCAGGAGGAAGGCTTGGACACTGTGTGAACTGTGTGTTCCTCCCCTGAGTACTGGTACAGACACAGTATGGAGTATTTGGGTTACATTTGTATATAGTTTCAATGTGTACATATAGTTTGTGTGTGTATATATATGTTACTTTTATATGGTATTTTGTGATTGTGCAAGAGTGCATTTTGAAAAGGCAGTTTGTCCAATAAAAGAAAAGTCAAGAAATGGCTGCAATTACTGTTTATTTACAGCACCCACAGATTTCACTCAATCCACACATTTTCAACAAACGTTATATACAAGTTTAACAGTAGCAGTTAAAGCACTCTGCTCAAGGGTCAAGGAACTTTGTGACCACTCTTCTCACCCTCTTCCCCTCTGTCTCATTGTGTGTGAGTGTCCTCCATGGTCTCTCTAGTTGCCTCGCAGTAGTTGTGGAGAACAAAGCAGGTGTAAATTACATCTGGCAGGTCATTCAAATTAATGTTCATAGCCCTTTTCAGTGCTGCAAATCTGGCCTTCAGTCGGCCAAAAGCACACTCAATCACCATGCGGGACCTACACAAACATAACCCAAAGTATTGTTCTTGAGGTGTGGCGCCACCGTTTGAATACTCCTTCATCAGGAAAGGCAATAATGGGTAGACTGGGTCACCCAACAGTAATATGGGCATGGGCTCCTCATCCTCTACTGTCTGCTTCTTCAATGCTGGGATCTTTCCGGCTTTGAAATACGAGTTCAGCTTTGAATTAGCAAACACTTGTGCGTCGTGCCACTTTATAACTACATGCATGGAGCGGTACTTGTAGTCACACACTGCTTGTATGTTTAGGGAATGTTTACCCTTTCTGTTTATCTAGTCCATGGTGCTGGAGGATGGCTGCTTTATTTCAACGTGGGTCCCATCGGCCGCTCCCAAACACTGTGGCATGCCATGTACACGATGAAAGCCTGAAACAAGCTCCTCTGCCTCGGGTTCCGTGAAAGGTAGTTTAATACATTGCAGACCGAGGTGGAGAGCAATGGCTTTGCATGTCTATCTTATGATGACCGACACAGCCTGTTGCGACAGTCCAAAAGAGTTAGCTATCTTCCATAGCCTTCCCTCGTCACTTAAGTAGTACAGCATACAGGCAACCTTCTTTAATGTGTCGACTGCGTGTCTCATATTGGTTGTTTGGCCTTCGATAGTTCTTCACTCAGGGCCACAAGAGAAGCTCTGGACCTTCGAAAATTTGCTTTCCATTCACCGTCTACGACAAGGCCATTAGCAAAGCTGTCCCACCAGCAACTGGTTCTCCCAGGTCTCACCCAAAATCTTCTTCTGGTGGCCCTTCTCGTTCTACACTGTGGTGGGTTTAAAAGAATCCGCCGCGTGTGATTGTGTATGCGTCTCCGCTGGTGTTTTAGAAGCTAGAAGTTAGAAGCGTCTGCAGCACAAACACAACTCTGTTGTCCTGCATTGTTGTTTTTACCGCTTGTTGTGTGCCGGGGTTTTTACTGCTTTACTGTCCACACGGCAACGAAACAACTGCGTTTTCAGATTTTTCCACTTTTTTTTTCAAAAAACTCAGTTTTAGGTCACCCAAAATGCCGGTGCCGTGTGGACACAAGGCTAAAACGCATAAAAAATTCTCCGTTTTCCAAAATGTTGCCGTGTCGACGGCCCCTTAGACTGGTCCTTTTGGAGCCCCTCCACATTCTTCTCCTGGTTAGCAGGCTGGTGTGGCTAACCTGCTTCTGGTTAATAGGAACTGATCTTTTGGACTCCCTACTTGTCCTTGTCAGCAGGCTGGTTTGGCTAAGCTGGTTCTGGTCAATAGGAGCTGATCTTTTGGACCCCCTACTTACTACTAGATTCATCATTTTATAAAGGATGGGCTGCTTTGGAAAGAGGATTATTAAATACTCCATTTTCACATAATTATTCTGGACATGAATTAAAGCAACACCAAAGAATTTTTAATACCTTAAAATAATGTTTCCAAAATTATTTTGATGGCACATGAAGTCTTAACAGGATGAACGACGCCTCTTTCAAACTCATTGCAGCCCCCTATTGGCCAAAACAGCACTATGTAACTTTGCTTATTCGGGTAGGAAAGCCAGAGACAGACAGCTAGGGGCCAACTAGCCCCTTAGACACGCAAGGCTTTAGCCTCTATGCAGACCTCTATGGGTAATGCATGTGGATTTCTGCCTCAGTGATGGCCTACAGTTTATAGTTTTCACTTTCATGGAAAATGATCATTCATATGGTAGCCTACTATTCTTTCAATTTAAATGTTACATTTACAGAACAGAACAATTAACTGGATCTAATGCTGTGATTTATAGTAATGATCAAAAAATTGCCAACTTTTTAAATGTTTTCCAATGAGTTTTCACCAGCATTTTCAAATAAAATCATTTACTATATGAGACAAAACTTTAGCCCCCCCAAGATTAGTCTGAAAAAGGAGGTCGTCTTATATTCATGATCATCTTATATTTGGGCCAATACGGTAATTAAAGACACAATATTAATGCCGTACACATGAATGAAAACACATAATATTCCACCCATACACTGGGAATTCACACAAAATTTAAAATAAAATCAAATAACAAACATGCATTCCCCGTATGCCCTGTATCCTCACTAACATGGATAATAAAGGAAACTTATCAGTATTTCCTGAAGGGTACACTTTGTTTTCCTAAAAAAGCCACTTTTTACAGCAAATGTAGCATTTGTGTTGAAAAGATGCAAGAACAGCTTAATGCCATCTGTCAAACATGGAGGTGTTGTGATGGTCTGCTTTGGAGGCCATCTTCTATGTCTACAAAAGACTGCATGTGTCACTGATTTACAGTGTTTCCTATTTACAAATTTCAACTTTTGAGTGGTAGGCTATGTGCGTGTGTGTGTGTGTGTGTGTGTGTGTGTGTGTGTGTGTGTCTCCAGTGCCATCTCTACCTCAGACCATGAACCATGAGCTACTCTCTATCCTGGCTCTGTCATTCTAGGCCCATGAATAACCATAATGATCTTTGATGTAATCTATTTTGTTGTCAATCAATCAAATTATGAACATGTTCATTTTAATTGCACTAATGTTTATTGCTTAGCTTAATCATTGCACCACAATTGCTTGAGAGAGAAAGCTCGACTTATCAACAAAGTCCTATGAGCACAATTATTTTGTGGCATCCTCCCTTTGCTTTACCTCATAAGCTAGCAAACAGCTACTTTCAGTTAAGACGCTATATTTACAAAAATGCATTTAGCAGACGCTTTTATCCAAAGCAACTAACAAAAAGAGGATAAAGCTTTAAGCTACAGCACAATTAGAAACTAACTAACTTAACACAAAATTGTCAGGAGATGAAAGTGCAGCAGTGTGATAAATGTGATTTAAATAATGAATTCATTTTGGGCAGGGTGTTTCTTATCTCTTCTCATTAGACACTGACAAACAGTAACCTAAAAACTGGTTGGTCTTTAAGCACCCTTTGCATTCTCCTTCCCAACACCTTTCAGTTAGTAAGCAGTCAGCTCGCATTAAGCCAACACACCGCCAACTAGCGTCAGAAAGTGAAAATACTGAATGCCCAGTGGAGAGAAGTCCTCTACCAGGGCACCTTGTCAGATGAGTAAACATGTTACTTAGGTTGTTACATTTAATAAGATAAAAACAAGACAAATTATTTATGCCAGATTTTTTAAAAACACAATCAGATGATTATTGGGGGCGGGGTGATTCTGCCTTGTTTCAAACAGCGTGAGAGATGTTGGATCATTAGGTCATATGATTTAATGACTTTAACAAAGAGGTTTTGTTCTGTCTTTGTTCTGTCTATAGTGCATAAAATACTGCAAATCATGTCTACACACTCTGGGGATATTCAAAAGTTTATGTTGGGCTCTTTTGATGACTATCTTATAGATTATACTCCGATTATACTCTTACTAGATTATACACCTACCAATAAATGAACACTTCTACTTTTCTCTTATTTGTTGTTTATTTATGTTATCTGTCATTATCTGTCATATTGTATACAGGCCCAGTGACAGAAGATCATTTTGATGTTCATACGTAAACACATAGAGAATACCTCCCTCAAGCCTGAGCCTTCTGAGTGGCTATATTCTCAAAATAGCATAGTACAGATAACACACAAAGTTTGACCATAGTCAGAAATATACAGGCATACAGATACAGTTGAAATACAAAGTGCAAACTTACGTTTTTATGAAAGACGAGGAGAATTTGCTGCTTGAGGAAACTTGTCAGAAGCAAAATGATCTGTTGTTTCGACACTGGGATAAACAGGTTCAACCTGTTCTCGAACCTTTGACACACCCAAGATTTTCTGCTGGATGAGTGCCACACAGACACAGTCAGAAGTTTACAGGGCATATTATGGTATGGTATTATCCAAACTATTGTACGTCTTGGTTGGTAAGGTTGGATAATCACCTCTTTTAATATTAGTCCCGTAAGCCTTATATATCAAACCCCTCATGTAAGCTCCTCAGTACAGAACAGTATGTGAGTCTGTCTGTATTGTGTTAATGATGATTAACAGTTAATAGTTAAATAATAATCACATTCAGGTCTGGGTCTGCGTGTCTCTGATCACTGTCATGAACATGAGGCAGAGAAGCCAGAGCCAGCAGGCCCACTTCATCTCCTCTGTGCTGGCACAGTGCCAAAGGAGTCAGTGACCCCATATTGCCTTGGTGGAGGTCTGCTCTCTCTACTTTTCTAGTTCATACTAAAGTACACATATTAGCAACGTATAGACCCTGAGAAATCACATCAATCAAATTATTAAATGTAAACACATCCAGAATACTGTCTCTAGCCTGAAGCAGACTTCAACCAAAGCATTGTTGGTGGTTCTTTTCTAAATTCAAGTTCTCAGAATAGCATAGTACGGGTAACAGTTGTGGTGTAGTGGTTAAGGAACCTGGCTAGTGGTCAAGGAACCTGGCTAGCGTGCTAGTAGCCTGAAAAGTTGTGGGTTCAAATCCCAGCTGCTGCCGTTGTGCCCTTGAGCAAAGCACTTAACCCTAAGTTGCTCTAGGGACGACTGGCCCTGAACAATTGATAGTTGACAAAATGTAAGTGGCTTTGGATAAAAGCGTCTGCTAAATGCAGAAATGTAAATATATTGTAACACACCAAGTTTAACCATGACTGGAAACATACAGGCCTGCAGATAAAGTTACAGTAAACATACATTTTCATGAGAAACAAATAGGTTATAGTCTTCTGGCTTGAGACACAGTCTTTCTCAGAGGCAAAACTATCTGTTGTGTCAATACCTGCTCAAGCAGGTTCAGTTTTGTGTCAATACCTGGGCAAGCAGGTTCAACCAGCTTCTGGAAATTCCTCTTTCACTTTTGCTTTGACGTGGCACACAAGCTTCTCTATTAGGTGAGTGCCACACAGATGAAGATGAAGATAGAGGTTTACATGGTGTATTATAGGATTGTGGGACCATTACCTAAGCTTTTCTATGTCTATGGTAAGGTGAGGTTAGGTGACCACCTCTATCAATAGCAGTCCCATTGCAGGCTTATTACTGTATCAGACTCCTTATGTAAACTCTTCAGTACAGAACAGTATGTGTGTCTGTCTGTATTGTGTTAATGATGATTAACAGTTAATAGTTAAATAATAATCACATTCAGGTGTGGGTCTGTGTGTCTCTGATCTCTGCCATGAACATGAGGCAGAGAAGTCATTGTCAGGCCCACTTCATCTCCTCTGTGCTGGCACAGTGCCAAAGGAGCTGCCACAGAAATGCAGCAGGCAGCTTGGGGGAATGCAGCAGAGAGACAGGGCTGCTATCTGATATCTGCCAGTGTGTCTTAAATTATCCAATGTCTAAAACAAGCTGATTTAGTGAGAGTATACAAATTAACGGTAAATACCTCTATCTTTCTGTTACTATTTAACAGTTACACACAGGTTATACTCAATGTACTGTATATATGCCCATGAGTGGAATCAGATTGTTACACATATACAGAATATCTGCCTTTAGCCTGAGCAGCCAACAAAGTAAGCTCTCTGAAGAGCTATTTCCTAAGTGACAAATTCTCAAATTAGTATAGAACAGGTAACACATACAAACAAGGTCAGAAATACAAAGGCCTAGTTTAAATACAATGTGCAAACTTACAATTTCACAACAAACACAGTTTTCCCTCACTAACAGTCGACCTCTGAAGGAGATTATCAGGCATGTAAACGCGTGGATAATCAGGTTAAACTACCACCAGCTTGTAGAAAGAAACAATCATCAGGACATCCTGGAACAAAACGGCCATACCTCCTACGAGAAAAAAGCTTGGGTGTCATTGGACTGCCAGTCTTAAGCCCCAATAGATTTTTATTTATTTATTTATTTTATAAGATTTTGGAATTTGAAAAAAGCCCAAGAATAGGGTCTGGCTGCACTGTCTCAGACCCTTTATTTTATAAGATTTTGGAATTTGAAAAAAGCCCAAGAATAGGGTCTGGCTGCACTGTCTCAGACCCTTCTCGGTATATCAGTGAGCTGAGTGCCACTGCACTTGAGGGATGGGCTAAGACTCTTCAGGAAGGCTGCTAGAAGCTGGTGTCTGGCTCTGCATCACAGGAAGGGGTTAAATAATTTTGAGACTATTTGTCATTATGGGGCCATTTTAGAAGTTGAAAAACAAACTCATAAAAAGGTAAAAGCTACTTAAATTCCTCTTATTGTATTTCTTTAGTGCAGGTTACTGAAGACAACACATGACTGTCCTTTTGTCCTTATGACTGAGGAGTATAATAACTAAACACGTCACTGGAGTCCATTGATTGTCCAGTGGAGGTTGAAGCCTGGTAAAACTGATGACCTGATCCAGTCTAGAGGATTTATAGTCAGGCCATGAGTCAAATTTTACATGCAAACCTTTGAATGCAATGAACAGGTTTATTATTTTATAAAGGATGGCCAGCTTTGGAAGTGGATTATAAAATCCTCCGTTTGTGTTTCAAACAGATTCAGTAGCCTTGCAAATCTGCTTTTTTCACATAATAATTCTGACATGAATTCAGGTGGGATCTGAACCCAGTACAGCTGTTCCTAGAACAAGGACAGTTACTAGCTACATTTGCTTTTGAGGGGTTCATAATGAGATATTAATTACAGAACCATCCTGAAGGATGGCGTCAGCAGAGGTGAAATACTGTGTGATCCCCTGATCCACAGACTGATCCAGGGTGACCTCCCGCAGCCTGTGCTTCCTGGCCTGAATCATCTGCTCCAGGTTCAGGTATTTGAAGGGATTTAAAGGGATTATCCAGAGTCAATCAACCCCTAGCCCTGTTGTTTCATGTTGCCAAATGCTGTTGGTAGTTATGAAGATGACAGAATTTGGTACAGTGTAGGCCAAATAGTGAAACGACAGCCAACTCTAACTGATGAGGGCAAGGAAATATTGTTTTCTTATGCCCTCATCTGTTAGTGTTCGCTGCCAGTTCGCAAATTTGGTCTGTGTTGTACTAAACGCTGTTGTTCTTATACCTACGAACAGCACTCAGCAGCCTCAGGGAACAGGGATAAGGGCTGATTGACTCAGTTGTCTTCCTTTAAGGCATAATGTATGGTAGCTCTGATAGTGTCTGTGTGGTCATGTAAGGAATAATAGCTCTGATAGTGTCTTTGTGAGTGTTTATGTGTAGGCTATTGTCTGCTGGTTAGTACTGGGCATTTAACATTTAGAAATATGATTTATATAAAAAGGCAGCATTTCATACGAGTAACTGAACTGACCACACTGACACAAACTAGTTTATGACAACATAAAGTTTAATGGTGTTCATGACAGTGTATATGGACAAATAATTCATTCATAGAATGAACTCAGACCAGACATAAACAACTTATGTGATAAGTTAAAAAGAAGTCATTTAATTCACAAATTGATTCAGTTTAGTGATGGTGAGTTCACATCCCGAAGAAACTAGCCCCAGTCCAGTAGTGCTGATACATGGGGCAGGTGGACCTGTTGAAGAGATTTGACAGATTCCATCATCCTCAGTATGACGTTTCTCCATCAGGTTTCCTCAACACTCACATGTGTAAACACGGAGAACAGCTCTGATCAGACTAATGACTCATTAAAGGTTCTCCAGTTAAAGCTTGTTTACTATATTTTACACACAGACCATAACATAGTAGTTCAAATTGCAGATACTCAGTAGACCATACATGGAAACGCTGACACATTTATGCCCAATGGATAACTTGATTGTGATTATTTGTACTGTACTCATTGCTTACTTTAGTTCAGTGAGTTTATATGTGGGGTCTTTCTGTAGAGCAGACAGCAACTCCACATCAGACTGCTGCAGTGAGTTTCCTCTCAGGTCCAGATCTCTCAGACTGGAGGGGTTTGATCTGAGAGCTGAAGCTAGAGATGAACAGCTCCTCACTGTGAGATCACAGTACTGCAGCCTTGGAGAAACACAACAGAAAACAGATTTAAATCATATACAGAACACAAAGCAATACCACCTCTCAAAACGTACAAATAGACAACAAGACAAACACAAATCTGGTGTGTATGGCAACAGTGCTGCTGCTTGTGAATCACATCACATGACCACAGCCTGAAACATATTAATTTAAAAAGTGATCACAACTTCTTTGACCTTTGTAAATCACTCTCACCTTTACACAAAAACACACACACCAGACCTTACAATCACTGCAATACAGTTTTGTCTGTCTCACTCTTTCTTTCTCTCTCACACACATGTGCACACATTATTCCTTAACTCCTGATCAATATTTATCAATACATGGAGAAGATCCTCAGTCTGAGTTTTAAAACACACACACATACACATACAAATCTCAGACTTACTCCAGTGTCTCCAGTTTACAATTTGGATGCTCCAGACCAGTAGAAAGCAGCTCCACTCCTGAATCTCCCAGATTATTGTTACTCAGGTCCAGCTGTTTCAGACTGGAAGAGTTTGAGCTGAGAGCTGAAGATAAAGCTGCACAGCTCTTCACTGTGAGGTTACAGTCCCACAGACTGTAGACACACACACAATACAATTAAGGTATAGAGATGAGAGTCAGCAATTGAAGATACACAACACAGTTTCAGGAAACACATAGACACACACACAAACACATAGACACACACACACACACATACACACACAGACTTACTGTAGTATTTCCAGTCTACAGTTTGGATGCCCCAGACCAGTAGAAAGCAGCTCCACTCCTGAATCTCCCAGATTATTGATACTCAGGTCCAGCTGTTTCAGACTGGAAGAGTTTGAGCTGAGAGCTGAAGATAAAGCTGCACAGCTCTTCACTGTGAGGTTACAACCACTCAGCCTGTAGACACACACACACACACACACACACACACACACACACACGCGCATACACATACACACACATACACATACAGCAGCAACAACAACATTACAGGCCAAAGTACAGTATTAGGATACATCCAAGAAACTGAGATTACACTCAGTCTGTAGGCACACACATTACAATTCACGTATAAAGATGATAATTAGCATATGAACACAAACGACAAACATACAGAAACAAGCATGTACGTGTGCATATATTGACACACACAAACACGCACAACAATAACAATAACAACAACATTCTCCACAGGTAGTAGACAATGTCCATGGGAAAACTGCATGCAAAAATTAAGTGTAAAAGTTTGCATAAAATACCAAACAGCCTGATCAAACTCTCCCTGTCATCCTCTCTCGCGCTGCGTCTGTGCTTCTCCCACTCGCAAAAGAAATTTTTTGGGAGAGACTGTGGTTTGCAAAGACAGGATGTGCAGTTTTGACTGTTGAAGAAGTTAAGAAGTCTTTAGGTTATCTTTGTAGCATTTACCATCTCATTCTAACAGAAGACCAATTGTATCTTTGCCTCACCATGACAAATGCAGCAGCTCACTAATTTATGTCTTTGGGTTTTGTATTCAAGAAGTCATTTATCATGTGTGCTCATGCTATAAATAGCACACACTCTATTTTTTGCCAATAGGCAACAAGCAAACAGGAAGCAGGCAAGCATCTGCAATTCTTAGCTAACATTCTTGTTTTGAGATGCGTCTGATAGATGGTCAATTTGATACAGGGATTATGATTCTCATCAATTCTAGACAAAAATACAGAGGACATGACCTTGGTGTCCTCAATGGTAGATACGGCCATGTCCTCACCCTCTATCACACACATACACACACACATACACAAGCAGACAGGCAGGCTTACTCCAGTGTCTCCAGTCTACAGTTTGGATGCTCCAGACCATTAGAAAGCAGCTCCACTCCTAAATCTCCCAGATTATTGCTACTCAGGTCCAGTTGTCTCAGACTGGAGGAGTTTGAGATGAGAGCTGAAGATAAAGCTGCACAGCTCTTATCTGTGATGTTACACTTCCACAGCCTGTAGACAGACACACATAACAATTACGGTATAGAGATGAGAATCACTGCATTTGAACATAAAATACAACACAGTCAGTATGTGTACATGCACATTCAACCGAGCTATTGGCAATAACCAAGTTAATGATTTAACTTGAGGACCCGAGTAATCTGAGTATACATGCATGGGAAGAAAATTGAATTATTGACCAAAGTGCAAGTGACTCCACAACAGTAGGTGGAGATATACTCCCATTCACGTTTCTAACAGTCTAGTTGTCACTAATTGTTTTGCTGTGTATGGCTAATTCAAAGATGTTATGCTAAACTTCAAATTTACAATGTTACCAACCTCGCTCTGTCTCCTTCACTCGAGGGGAGTGTGTTAGTCCAATCTTAGTTTACAGTGTAAGTTTGAAGGCTATGGCGATATTTGATTTGAACTGAGCAAAGAGATGGCCAATGCTGCAGCAGTGTAGGTACATTTTGTACATACTTTACTTTTCGTTGCTTTGCACGTGAGACATGCTGTATACAAGCCAGCAGTTATTGCCATCAGCTGTCATTGTTATCAGAGCCTGTTTACCGACCTGTGTGTCAGTCTGATCGTAGCTCCTACCTGCCTTCCTGCTGAGAGAAATGTGATTCCAATTGGATTATCTAGCTGTTTTAGCTCAATTTTGAGTAGGTCAGTTTGGTTCGATTTCAGTTAAACTAAGGTGTATACATGCATTTCAAAAGTTCGATTTTAGCCGGACTAAAGTACAAATAAGGGCTATTTCATTATTCTGAGTTGACTGGTAGCATTTAAATTTCTCTGCAACCACTCCATTGTTGGAAAAGGCCACACCCACTTTTACATTCACATTCCAAGTAGCTATTAAATGCTGTGTGATTAATTTTGGCACACTTCTCCAAGGTATGACACCATTTATCATAATGGTGGCATACCTTGATTCATTTACACCCACAAATTTATCAGAAATTACATCTGTGATCTCCTCAACTAAAGCCTCAACATGCTTATTGGATCCAATCCCTACAGATCTCCTTGGGACTGCTCTCCCCCTACTGGCTGAGACAATATTTAAAATTATAAATATCTCACTCATAGCAGGTCATATCCCAAAATCTTTAAAGATATCTGTTATTAAACCATCTATTAAAAAACCTAACCCTGATCCTGATGTCCTGGCTATTTACCAACCAATCTAACCTCTCATTTGTATCAAAAATACTTGAAATAATAGTGTCTAAGCTTAATCTGTAGCTTCTAAAACAAAAATAATACCCAGGAAACCTTACAGTGAGGCTTTTGATCTACCTCCTAATCGTACCTTTCTGGTGGCTACCAGAATCATCATCCCACACCAAAGTAAAGTATGGTGTACCCCAAGGCTTAGTTCTAGGGCTCCTGTTATTCTCCCTCTACATGCTATGTTTGCGATCTGTTATAAGGAAACATGGCATTACTTTCCGTTCCTATGCAGATGACACCCAGCTATACCTTTCCTTGAGGTATAATGACTGCACGTCAACAAAATTTGATGTCTGCCTCTGAGACATTAAAATCTACATGACTAATAATTTCTTATGTTTAAACTCTGATAGAACTTCATAAAAGTTATGATGATAGGCCCTAAACAGCTGAATAACATTTTACTTCACCACCAAAGCTTACTCAGTGGCCTTTCACTCTCATTTAGCACAAGAGTTAAAGGTCTCGGGGTAATCATTGACCAGGACCTCTCTTTAAAACATATGTAAAACTCATGTAAAACATATTTCAAAAACATCCTTTTTTCACCAACTACATATCACTAAGGTCAGAGAGTTCCTTTCCTATGACAATGCCAAAAAATTAATACATGCATATGTTACCTCCAGGCTTGATTATTGTAATCCTCTGTTCTCTCGGTGTAGTAATACCTGTATTAAAAACCTACAGCTAATACAAAATGCTGCTGCCCGTACACTCAATAGGACTAAAAAATATGAACATATCTCTCCTATCCTCACTTCCTTACACTGGCTCCCAGTTAAAAGTCAAATCGATTTTAAAGTACTACTCCTAACCTATAAAGCCCTCAGTGGCCTTGCTCCAACATATATTACAGACTTTACAAGTCTAGTTATGCCCTGTCTTAGTGTCTGTTGTCTGACGCACTTTATGTACATTATGTATGTGCACTAAATGTAGCCTAAGTGCAAAGCGACATGTAGCCTGTCTCAAATTCTACGTATCTACCCACTTGACTTGATTTACTTGTCCCTTACTGCCCTGCTAGACCCCTATGATCCTAGAATGCTGGTCTCCTTGTAATCCTGAGAATATCAAAATCTATGATAGAGGAAGAGCTTTCTGCTACCGCGTGCTTCTCTTGTGGAATAACCCTGCCCAACACACACACACACACACACACACACTTTCAACAAACATACACACTCAATGCCTTTAAGTCTAGACTTAAACCCCTTCTCTTTACTGCTCCCCATAGTTAGGGATGGTGCATGGTAAATCATCCTTCCTCATGGGTCTTATTGGGATGGACTGCCTCTGCTGTTGCCCCCTGCTTTGGCGGCCACTGACCATTACTGCATTAGTGTTGGGTTGCCATGCACCATACCTCAGTACAACTCTTATTAACTCATTTGCTTCCTCTGTCCTCTTACCCCACAATCATCTCTGCTGAGTATCATCCCCACCTCCCACTGGTTGACACCTGTCACCAACTCCCTGTGAACGGACTGTGACCAAATTCGTGGGAGGACCAACTCTCCTTCCTAGAGGCCCTTCCTAGACGCCCATGCCAGGACCGACTCTTCTTCTAGAGGCCTTGTGACTGATCCCTCCTCACAATGACACTATGCACTATTGCAAAATATTTACACTGAATTCAGCACCTACTTGACTTTTCTTGACGCTTTGACCACTGGCAGCATCCTCAGCAGACCTGCATCTGATCTGGCAGGTGACCAACTATATCTCCCATAATCCTCCAGGTCAAACTCCTCCAGTTCTTGGTCTGACATCACCAGCAAAAAGGCCAGAGCTGACAGGTGGGAAAGAGAGAGATTCTCTCTGTCGTCATTCTCCTTCCTCAAGTAGGCCTGGACCTCCTCCACTAGAGACTGGTCATTCAGCTCATTCAAGCAATGGAACAGGTTGATGCATCTTTCTGGTTCAGGGGCTTCATTGATCTTCTGCTTGATGTACTTGACAGTTTCCTCTGTGTTCAGTGAGCTGATTCCTCTCTGTGGTAGCAAGTCATTTAAGAGCTTCTGATTGGACTCCAGTGAGAGGCCCATTAGAAACCTCAGGAAAAGGTCCAGGTGTCCATTTTCACTTCGTAGCGCCAGATCCACAGCAGTCTTGTGTAAATCATAGATGTTTGCTTGAACACTCTCTGTCTTCAACAGAGATATAAACATAGATGGCTGTTTACTAAGAATATTGATCTCTTTGTTCTGATAACTGAGGAACACGTACAAAGCTGCAAGAAACTCCTGGATACTCAGGTGAACAAAGCAGAACACCTTCCCTTGGTATAGCCCAGCTTCCTCTCTGAAGATCTGGGTGCACACACCTGAGTACACTGATGCTTCAGTAACATCAATACCACATTCTCTCAGGTCCTCATCGTAGAAGATCAGATTGCCCGGGTAAGTCTTTTGTTTCACTGAAAAAGTGATGGATGATATCCATAAAAGTGTATTTCCTGTGTTTGATCCGGTTTAGCTCTCGAAAAGGAAGAGGAAATATGAAGTGGATATTTTGATTGGCTTTTCCCTCAGCCCAGTCCAGAATGAACTTCTGCACAGAGACTGTTTTTCCAATGCCAGCAACTCCCTTTGTCAGCACATTTCTGATGGGTTTGCCTTGTCCAGGTAAGGGCCAGAAGATGTTGTTACATTTGATTAGTGTTTCCCCCTTTGTTACTTGTCTCTTGGATGCCATCTCAATCTGTCTGACCTCATGTTCAGTATTGACCTCTGCGCTGTCCCCCTCTGTGATGTAGAGCTCAGTGTAGATCTTCTCCAGGAAAGTAGTTTTTCCTTGCTTTGGGATGCCTTCAAATACACCCTGAAACTTTTTCTTCAGTCTGAATTTGAGCTGTTTCTGACATCTTGAAAATAGTCCATCTAGATAAAAATATACTCCTTAGATATCAGAAGCATAGCTCTCCATAAGTGTCATACAATTAGTATTACAAATATAGGCATTATACAATAAACTCAGAAATACCGTCATTATTTCTATTTCTATTTTATTACTGAAAAAGTTTTCAATTACAATGAATTAATATAAACTAACATAAAGTAGCTATAAGTAAATCACTCACAATTCTCCAGCTGCTGAGCGATGACCTCTTGACTCATGTTCCTCAGGATGTGCACTGCAATCTTCAGAGCTCCATCTCTGGCATCTCTCTGCTCTTCCTTCTCACTACAAGGGGATTCTGGGTAATCAGGACTCAGGAGCTTCTTGAGTCTCTTTAGTTCATCCTTCATGAAAGTGATGACTTTGTGTTCCAGCTCCTGATTGAAATTCAAATCATTTAAATCATTAAAGTGAACATTAGAATGAGAAAAAAGGCATAAACATTCCAACAACTCACACACACACACAGACACACAGACACACACACACACACACCTTGAAAACAGTAGACAACTCATTAGTTTTGCTGATGGGTTGATGAACTTTTTGTTCTTCCTGTTGTTTGCTGAAGGAAACAGAAGGACAGCAGGTACTGATCAACAAAGCATAGAGGCATACAGGTAAAGAACTAAACATGCTCCAAACCCCGAAAATAATAATCATACAGTTGAATATTTTGTGGTTATTGTGCCAAGGAAATGCCCCTGGACAGGTTATGAGGCTGTAAGTGCGGAAGACTGAGTTATTTTTGTAGACCATGCATTCTCTAAATCATGCATTTTGTAAGTTATGCATATGCAAGGTAAAGGAAAATGCTTCAGTAATTACTTAACAACAATTTCTTAAAAACTGAACATGCCCAGATTCAGTATGCTGTTTAAAGCAGGATTATTCAACAGTTAAGTCAGGTCGTAATATTTAGCAATTTTCAGCCTTTGGCTACGTACATGTGGCTGAACCACACCCATGAGGAAGTCCACAACAATCTCACTCCCACTTGTGTTATATTGCTTAAATATGTCATGCATGTGTAAACGTGGTGATTTTTAAACATTGACTTGCATTTAAAAGTGGTAAAAAATTCTGTACTCCTTCAAAACTATAATATTGCACCACAAGAAGTGTTCTACAAAGGAATTTCTGACTTCTATTTGTAACGCATTTATGATGGGCTATAGGCTTTGGGTTATTATGTACAAATCTGTGTGAAAGCTGTAAAAGCCTAAAATACTGAAATGTAGAAGTGAATGCACCAATGAGATCAACTCTCTGTACCTGGGATGAGGAAGAATGACACCAGTGAAAGTGATGATCTCTTTCTTTGACTGATCACTCTTCATAGACACACAGCTGGGTGCAGGAGAGTCTGGTCTCAAATCCAATGACCTTCAGCAAAGTAAACACACCATACAGCAGTAAGTCATTCAGCATGCTCTTTTTCAAAACAAGTAGATTTTGCCCTTCCCCTGTTTCCAACTGACCACATGTTTGGCCAGCACTCTAAAAGTAACAAGAGTTGACTAATTGAAGCCTGCTCCTACCCTTTACGAAAGTGTATCACCCTGTCAGCCCTATCATGCACGTGCTTTCGTGACTGACGGATGATATTGCTATCTTTGTATGAGTCCATCATTAATTTTTCCACCAGAGTTCCACTTTGTCTAGATAGCAGACGACCATGCGCCCTCACAGGCATGTCAGCTAAAGCAGGAGGTCTGGTCCAGCACAAAACTTTGGTTTGGACGTCCCGGTCTACCGCTAACTGGGACAAACCTGGTCTGAAGTCAGTGGCGCATTACTAAAATGCTATTTTATGGGCATATAGCCTAATGGGATATGGAAGGTTGTGCACAATGCGTGCACACCTTGCTTCTGTCATCTACACGAATGCTTAGCAGTGCTTATTCATGCGGAAACAACAAATTAGGCTACAATGAAAAATATTACAAATGAAAAATCTTTATGGTGTCTATGAGGATGACCTGCTTAGGCTACAGCTCATAACTACACAAAAAATAGATTTAAAGATTAAGGTGTGAAATACAGATGATGTTTTGTCAAAGTAACCAACCATTTAAATCCTTGCTGTGCTCACGTGGAAGAACTATTATTACAAGATGAAAGACCTTAAGGCCGAAAGGAGGAAGGATAAGCTATTTATCAAAAGACTATTTTCCTTCTATCTGAATTTCATTGGCGACAAAAAGAGGACTGATGATGTTTACTTTCGTTTTCTTCACTGAAAATTTACGTAGGCTATTAAGCATTCAGACAAAGTCTATCTAAAAAGGACGAAACTTACTTTGTCTATTTATTGAGCATAGCCATTTATCTACGGTATGACACCATAGGTACAGCCATATGTAGATATTTGATGTTTTAAAATCATTTTGTTAAATGTGTCTGCATCTATAGTAAATTGCGTTGTAATTGCAGAGTAACTCCGCCAGTGAAAAACCAACCAGGCAAAGGCGCGCTTGGTTCTTAAAGGTTATTTCGCTGTTATACCCAAAACCATGATTAATTGAGCAACATAAGTCCAACCCTTTTGAATGTTGCGCCGGGCGCATTGGTCATTTTATTCCACCGTCAAAATACCATATTGTCCTGGGAACGCCTCCAAATCAATGTGCGCTGGCCGCAGGTGACAAGACACACCTGACTACGTACATAGTGCCCAGTGTGTGTGTGTGAATTAGTGTATTAGTTATTTATTATCATCTGAATATGTTCAATATGTGTCTACATTCTACATTGTTTGATCTTGTATATTTCTGTCAACATAACACAGCCATGTGAGCCCAAATTCCAAAATTCCTCAGTGAAGAAGGTGCTCCATCACACTGACCTGTTATCAGGAGCAAAATCGCATGCATAACTAGAGCCTAAAATATTGCTGTGTCGGCCACATGGTCATCTCAGTTCTTAAATACAAATCTATACAGTACAGGTGAGGATCATCCACCTTCTGGTAACCCATCAATACCTGTGGTCAGGATGACTGCCTCCCTTTGTGAAGTTGCTGATCTCTCCCTTTGACCGGTCACTCCTCATGGACACACAGCTGGGTGTAGAAGAGTCTGGATTTCTTTTCTTAATCGGCCTATCAGTTATGACAACATAATGTTAAAGGCAATGTGTTAAAGGGATGATTATGTTTAGAAAAAAAACAACAATTCATTAATAATATTAAGGACAACACACACACACACACACACACATACCTTGTACTTCCATGTCCACCAACAACGTCTCCATGTCGACTCATGTTGAAGAGAGAGCTACAGTCACTCCCTGTTTGAGACACATAAAGCATTTTGCAGTTGTCTAAAATCGGCAGGCAGGTGTTGAATTACAGTAGGCCTCCTCATCTAGGCAGCAATGAGTATCTGCTCTCCAGTCTCTAACTAAAACCTATTATAAGTCTATGGCTAGTCCTGTGTCCTCTCACTGATGTTCATGTATGTGTAACTACATTTGGTAAATGTATGTAGTTCAGTTCACAGCATGTGTGTCACTCAATGTCCACTCCCCCAGAGTTTTGATACTGAATGACCCAACCACCTCAGAATTGTCATTAGTGGGGATAAAATCACAGAAGCCCAAAAGTGTCGATGAGAGTGAATGAAGCACTAGGCTGTGAACTAAGTGAACTAGGCTGAATTCAGTTAAACAGGTCACACTAAAAGCTGTCATGTATATTATATATTACAATATATTTTTCCAGAAAAGTAAAATTTAACCCTACTGGCTTGCCGAGGTTACATTAAACTGAGAAATGTTGTAGGTATATCAACTCAACAAAAGATAAATGGTCATTTCAAAGACTCTCTCTATTTCACTCACTCACTCTCTGTCTCTCTCTCTCTCTCTTTCTCACACACATACACACACACACACACATACACACACACAAACTTATTATGACCCAGACAGCATGGGCCAAAGTTCACTTCTTATGAAATGTACAATAACTCACTATTCTCCATATGTTCCTAAATATAACCAGCAGAAAAAAAATCTTTCTGTTAGTAACAGCAATTCTTTAATTATTTGTTTCTTCTCTAGTATTCAGCCTTCTAGTTTGCTAACAGTTTGTGTTGTTTGGAGGTTCACAAATGGCCCTGCTTATACACACAGCATACATCAAATATTAAGAGCAAAACCAGCAAACTCTTTCAGAACTTCCATCAACATTCACTCTATTTATACACTTACCTGAATGTGTGGACTTAGTCACATTAAGTCTCTATGCTCTCTAAAGCTTTTTTAGGTCCTCCTAAAACCGCTTGTCCTCTTCAGTGGAAAAACAGGTTACTAAAGAGAAAGAGACTCATCCTTATGACTCAGGAGTGTAATAATTAAACAGGTTGATGAGGCCTCCTGATTGGCCAATCAAGGCATGAATGAAGCCTGACAGAACTTATTTTTCTGATCAAGTCTAAGATGATCTTATGATTGAGGTTTTACAGGTAAACCTTTGGGTGCAATAAACAGGTTCATCATTTTATAAAGGCTGGGCTGCTTTGGAAAGAGGATTATAAAATACTCCATTTGCAAGACTCAGGAACCTTTCTGATGTGTGTTTTTTTTTTTCACAGAATTATTCTGGACATGAATCAAAGCATTTTTAACAGCTTAAACTAATGCCATGAGTCTCCATGGCAACAAGTACTTGGATGGACATTATGAATCAGTACAATCAGTCTGTGAACGAGAAAAGATGTGACAGTAAGACCCCAAACACCTCATTTCTTCAACAGCCATGCAAAATGAAGCCAACACACACAAAATATTTCCACAGAACCCTATTAAAAATTCTCTGATTTACAGCACTGGTAATGATCAATTACGCTTTCAGACTGTGGGGGGAACCTGAGAGCAAAACGTTCTTTGGTGTTGCTTTACAGGTAGGGCTGGAGATCGTGCACAAATGGTTTGAGCTACTTTGAAAATACACAATTCAGATGTCCAAACCCCTTTCTTCAGACTACTTGAGACCATTCTCTCTCAAAGTTAGGTGACGGTTCCAGTTCCACATCTTCATTATTTAGATTTTTCAGAGCAATCTAATATCTGATTATTTATTCATTTATTTCACTTAGGCTACTGAAATAGACTACTTTGAACCAGAATTATGGTATAGGGTTTCCTACAGAGCTTTATACTTAAGGACCACCACCAAAAAAAAAAAAAAAAATTGTATAGGCTGTTTATTTCTTTGAGGCATAAAGTATCTATTACGATGTAAGTCTGCACCTTCACGACAGCTAGCCTAATAAAGTTTGAACTGAACAGGGGAACTAATTTGTTTCCGCAGTTGGCTGTAGAATAGAATACCGCAGCGTCTCGTGAGACCTTTCCATGAAACTTCACAGACGGTCGGTAAACAATCTTTGAGCAAACTATTGTTTAAAATTGGCTTCCATCATGCCTCTATAGACATTCCAGTAGCCAACATTATTACGCTTGGACAGTCAGCATACCGGTAGGTTACCTAAACTCCGCCACTTGCCTTGGGATGCGCCTTCTCCCCTATAGACCGGCGCTCTGCAGTCGTAGATTAGAGCCTATATAGGTATGGATAGTCTTGTCTAAGTACAACTCAGCAACAAGCATATAATATTAAAGAAACAGAAAACTCACCTTGACGTTGACAAATGTGCAATTACCTCAGAAAAGACGTATATGACCTATATGGACAGATAGACTACGTCCAGAAAAAAAGATGGACTTTCGTTTTCTATTTTTCACACGGAGGCAATATTCCATTGTCTCAACAGAATTTGCCAGCAGGTGGCAGTAGTCACTATCTACGCCAGGAGTCTCCAACCTAATTGGAGCGCAGTGGAAACACTAATCTAACGTGGCATCTAAATTTGTGCGGAGAAAAATATTTTTTGACCTTTACTGGCCCCTTTATTTTCCATAGTCAGACTATAGGCAAACATGGAGAGCATTTCCAACAACAACTCTCAGCAGCGTGCAGCAGGAAGAATCATTTTGTACCAGACAGCTTAAATATGACCCTATGGAGAGCAACTCTTCAGCTGGTGGGGAGCTGGTACCACTGGTTGGAGACCCCAGGTTTACTTTATGGGTACCTATGAATAACCATGTGAATTTAACAGTGCAGTGGAGGCTGTGGGCCAGATAGGGTTATGCATCTGTGAGGAATAGTAGAAATGATCATTTAGTAGGAATAATAATTTTCTATGATTGATTAACTTATAATTGGTTTGATTTATCAAGCCTTTTATCATCTCCATGTATCAGCTAACTTCTGTTACCTCCACCATCCAAAGTCCCTGTGTGTCAGACGCTGAATATTATTCCTTTAACATGCTGATCAGTATTCACATGTGTAGTCTGAAGTTCTACTGTCACTGTAAGTTTATTATTTTTATTTTATTTATTCATTGTTATATTTATTTAAATACATAGTATATAGAGTGGTCTGTATACCATGCTATAGCATATTGGAAGAATGATTCAGGACCAGAAGAGCAGGGTGGTTGCAGCCCCTAGCAGAGTTCCAAAGATCTATATTGGGACAGTATGGAGCTCTAGTTTTAGATGTTTTAGTGTTTAAGATGTAATGACTTCACATAATCCTGAACTACAAAGTGGAGTCCATAAACCTCTTTTGAAAAAGTTTTAATATTTAATGGAGATGGTTATTCTGAGCCCTTATACATTCACCGGTTCGATGAGGAACAAGAGGAGTTCCCCAGGGCTGGAGCACACCTGAAGATCCCTAGGGCTGGAGCATACCTGAAGATCCCCAGGGCTGGAGCACACCTGAAGATCCCCAGGGCTGGAGCACACCTGAAGATCCCCAGGGCTGGAGCACACCTGAAGATCCCCAGGGCTGGAGCACACCTGAAGATCCCCAGGGCTGGAGCACACCTGAAGATCCCCAGGGCTGGAGCACACCTGAAGATCCCCAGGGCTGGAGCACACCTGAAGATCCCCAGGGCTGGAGCACACCTGAAGATCCCCAGGGCTGGAGCACACCTGAAGATCCCCAGGGCTGGAGCACACCTGAAGATCCTCAGGGCTGGAGCACACCTGAAGATCCCCAGGGCTGGAGCTGGCATACCTGAAAGTCACTGGCTCAGTGTGTGTGGTTCCATACCAGCCTTTAGCCCAGTGTGTAGTAACTATGGGGTGGTAACATAACTGAGGGTCAGTGTGTGTGGTAACATACCTGAACACAATCCCAGTGTGTGTGTTCATGTATCAGAAGGCCACTAGCCCAGTGTGTGTGTTAATGTATCAGTAGGCCACTTGCCCAGTGTGTGTGTGTGTGTGTGGTAACATCCATAGAGGCTACTAGCCCAGTGTGTGTGTGTGTGTGTGTGTGTGTGGTAACATCCACAGAGGCCTCTAGCCCAGTGTGTGTGTGGTAACATCCACAGAGGCCACTAGCCCAGTGTGTGTGTGTGTGTGTGTGTGTGTGGTAACATCCATAGAGGTGACTAGCCCAGTGTGTGTGTGTGTGTGTGTGTGTGGTAACATCCATAGAGGCGACTAGCCGAGTGTGTGTATGTGTGTGTGTGTGTGTGTGGTAACATCTACAGAGGCTACTAGCCCAGTGTGTGTGGTAACATCCATAGAGGCGACTAGCCGAGTGTGTGTATGTGTGGTAACATCCACAGAGGCCACAAGCTCAGTGTGTGTGTGTGTGTGTGTGTGTGTGGTATTATCCACAGAGGCAACTAGCCCAATGTGTGTGTGTGTGGTAACATCCATAGAGGCTACTAGCCCAGTGTGTGCGTGGTAACATCCACAGAGGCTACTAGCCCAGTGTGTGTGTGTGTGTGGTAACATCCGTAGAGGCGACTAGCCCAGTGTGTGTGTGTGTGTGGTAACATCCATCCACTCTCATGGGTGTGTTGTGAAGCTTCATAAAGGAGAAACACACTCTGAAGCCTTTACTCTTCCTAAGATATGCTACTGATTATGGCACGGGGCCAAAACATATTCGGTTGTTCAGATGGAGTGGTCCACAGTCTCACAGTACTCATATTACAAACCCCTGTGAGAGCAGTTTTGTCAAGTGTGTTTCTGTCTCTCACCTAAACAGTGATTTACATGTTCAGTTTTGCACACATTCTCTGGTGCTCTTAAACCTTTATATCCCATGGCCAATCATGATGAGACATGATCATGGCCAGCCAGATCTCACACACACACACACACACACACACACAAACACACACACTCTAGAGCAGCTGCTGCTGCTGAGCCCAGATCATGGCCAGTAAGTACTGCAGCTAGATCACACACACACACACACACACACACACACACACACACACACACACACACACACGGACACATGCAGAGGACCAGGTGCTGCTGCTGAGACCAGATCATGGCCAGTAAGTACTGCAGCCAGATCACACCCACACATACACACACACACACACAGACACACACACACACATAGACACACACACACACACACACTCTCAGACTCTGGACCAGTTGCTGCTGCCGAGACCAGATCATGGCCAGTAAGTACTGCAGCCAGGTCACTAGAATCTCCTCATCCACCTCCATGCTTGCTGCTGCCCTCTGCTGTAAAAGAGCTGTAATTACATGTAGGGACCCTGAGCAGTGTAGAGGTGTGACGGGGACATTGGATGCTCTGGGAGGGGTGATGGACCAGCTGGTGAAGCATGACACGCAACATTCATACACTGGGAGACAAGACTGGTACCTTTATGTTACACTGTAAATAAATAGATTAGTACAAGTTTATTCATTTGGCTTTCAGAGTGAAAGTTCTGACTCAGAGGGATGTTTGACTTCATATCTCACTAAAGCACTTAACCTCCGTCTAAAACACTAAAAGCCTTCTGACTGACTCTAAACCCCCACGCCCACCCAGCCTCTCAGTGTCACCCCTCTCGCTCATCTGAATGTGAAAAACCACTGCGCATGTCAGAAGGTGACAATGGGATGGAAAGGGTTCAGGTGGAATCTTTAATCAGACAAAATTCAATCCAATTGACATGAAACCCACCCGCTGAGTCATCGTCTCACCCCCTTTTCATCCCTCTCTTCTACAGCACTCAGTTTCTCTACAGTAAAGGTTTAGACTGTTTCAGTGATTAAAACAAAAACAATGTTTGATCGTTATATTTCATCCCTAACGACTTCCATTCCATTAAGACACCATATGGAATGTTGAAACGGAAGGCTTTGACTCAGAGGGATGTGTTAGCTCATATCTCAATTAACCTGAAAGACTAAGACTAAGTGAAGCGACCTTCAGGACTATAGGAAGAGCCAGCATTAATGGCACGTATATACGTAGATGTTACATCCATAGATTGAATTCAGACTACACACACACACACACACACACACACACACACACACACACACACACATACATTACATTGAGAAGTTAAAAAGAATAATCATTCATCATTCAAATATCATCAATCATTTAAATATTGTTTTCTCCAGGGCTGGAATTACATGGAAGCCATGACCCTCATTGCCCATCACTTTGCCCTCGATGCCCCCTGAAGAATGGCATGTTCTCAGGCCAGTGTGCCCTTGATGCCCCCTGAAGAATGGCATGTTCTCAGGCCAATGTGCCCTCGATGCCCCTGAAGAATGCCATGTTCTCAGGCCAATGTGCCCTTGATGCCCCCTGAAGAATGGCATGTTCTCAGGCCAATGTGCCCTCGATGCCCCTGAAGAATGCCATGTTCTCAGGCCAATGTGCCCTTGATGCCCCCTGAAGAATGGCATGTTCTCAGACCAATGTGCCCTTGATGCCCCTGAAGAATGGCATGTTCTCAGGCCAATGTGGCCTTGATGCCCCTGAAGAATGGCATGTTCTCTGGCCAATGTGGCCTTGGTGGCCCATGGGAGTTTTTCTCCTGTCCTGCTATAATGCAACAGATTAATGCAGCATATCAGCCCCTGGTCAAATGCATCAGACCAAGTAAAACAAAGACCTGGCCTAAGGAAGCAATGGTAGCCCTCCAAGACTGTTTTGAGCGCACTGACTGGGACATTTTTAAGCAGGCAACCACCTACAACGGCACCGCTGATTTGGAGGAATACACCTCAACTGTGACCAGCTACATCACCAAGTGCACAGAGGATGTGTCGGTCTCCAAAATCATCACCACATGCCCCAACCAGAAACCATGGATGACTGCAGAGGTGAGGGCGCTATTGAAAGCCAGGGACGCTGTCTATAGGGCTGGGGAGGAGGAAGCCCTGAGGAAAGCAAGAGCTGAGCTGTCCCGGGCCATTAAAACAGCAAAGCGCTCTCGTGCTCAGAGAATCCACAACCACTTTGCAGACACTAACGACATAAGACGCCTATGGCAGGGCATTCAAGCTATTACCAACTACAGGCCTGCCCCCTTTTCCTGTGGTGGTGATGACTCCCTGCCTGAGGCGCTAAACCAGTTCTATTCAAGGTTTGAGGGACAGAACGACTCAGAGGTGAGAAAGGACACCCCTCCCCCTAATGAGCTAGTGCTGTGCCTGTCCATTTCTGAAGTAAGGAAGACCCTACTACACACGTTACACTGATAAAAAGAAAGAGAATAATTCAGTTTACAAAAAATAATTTGATCAGTTTAGAGATGGTGAAGTTGGTGAAAAGGTGAGTAAGTAACTAGACCCTTTAAAGTGTCCCAGTCCATTAGTGTTGATGTGTGGGGCAGCTGGATGTGTGGTGAAAAAAAAACAGGCAGGCAACTTGGTGGATCACCGCAGTCTTTAATCACGACACCAGACGGTACCCACACAAAACCTACACAAGGTGTGTTGAGTAACAAGCCTCTCTTCCTGGAGATTAGGATTCCCTTTTATACCCCCCAGAACACACATTACATGTAAAACAAATGGCAGACCTGCCCTCACAATGACATTTGACCTTTTTGCCCTCCCGTTGTTTTAGCTTGTTTAGGTTCCATGTCCTGGTGGAGACAGGTGTCTATTTTGTTTTCGCCAGCACTCTCTGTTTCCCACGTTCCTAATCATAATTTGCTTGGTTGGTTCTTAACCCTTTAGACTCAGGTTACACATGGCATACATCTATATCACACATGGCATACATTTGTATCACATTACTATTCATTTCGAGAATATTACAATTTTTCCTACAGATGATCATCTGGTACTGAGTGTCTGGAAACTGCAGCATCTAAAGCAGCTCTGCTCCAGTCACACTGATGGAGGATTGATGGCTATGCTACAATTCATACCTGTTGAGGAGATTTGGCAGATTCAGTCATCTTGAGTATGAGGTTTCTCCATTAGGATTCCTCAACACTCACATGTGTAAACATAGAGAATAGCTCTGCTCCAGTCAGACTGATGACTCCAGTTAAAACCCAAACTGAACTATATTTTACATATCATACAGACCATAATAGTTTAAATTACACATGTAGACAATACAGTAAGTGGATATACTGACATGTTTGTATGCAACGAATAAATGTATATTTATGCTGTTTGTTTTGTATTCCCTACTTACTGTAGTTTAGTCAGTTTATGTGTAGGGTCTTTCTGTAGAGCAGAGAGCAGCTCCACATCAGACTGCTGCAGTGAGTTTCCACTCAGGTCCAGCTCTCTCAGACTGGAGGGGTTTGATCTGAGAGCTGAAGCTAGAGATGAACAGCTCCTCACTGTGAGATCACAGGACTGCAGCCTGAGAGAAACACAACAAAGAGAATTGCTGTTTATTTGTGCAATTTTTTTTATTTCTGATTTTAACTATGACCAGCTGTTTAAGGAAGAGGTGTGACATGCACTCTTTTTGGTGCATGTCACACCTCTGTTCACTAAACTCCAGTGGCTACCCTTAGTCGCTCGCATCAGATTCAAAGCACTGCTGTTGGCCAACAGGGTGATTGATGGTTCTGCTCCCATCTACCTGAATACTCTCTTAGAGCCCTATGTCACCCGCCGGCCACTTCGCTCCTTCAAGGAACGTTATCTAGCACGGCCAGCACCTTGCGCAGGTCAATCCAGAATCTTCTCATGTGTTGTTCCACGCTGGTGGAATGACCTTCTAAGTGCTACCAGATCAACAGATACTCTCTCCACCTTCAAGAAATTCTTGAAGCTCTTCAAAGAATATCTCCTGGTCTAAATTTCTGGTCTCTTTAATCTCTTACTCTTAATCTCTCTCCATACAGCTCTTTTTATTATACTATTGCTATAACATATGCTATATATGCTATTGCTATAACTATGCTATCTCAAAATACTGCAAATTTTATGTTAGCAGTATGCACTCTTAGTTAGTTAGTTTTGTCATTGTGTTGTAGCTTGAATGTTATCCTCCTTTGTCAGTTGCTTTGGATAAAAGCATCTGCTAAATGCATAAATGTAAATGTTTAAATGTAAATCACTTCAACAAACACACCAAACCTAACTGTCCCCCAGAATACAGGATACACACAATTGTAGTTTGGCTGCAAAGATACACACACAAACACACATGCATGCATATCCACACACATGCTTGCACACACAGTATAGAGATTCTCATAAGTGTTGAGTTGTGGGCAACTGGACTTGTTGTTGGAGTTTGAAGACATTTCATCTTTCATCCAAAAGGTTTCTTCATTTGCACACAACTCAACAGTTTTGATTACCATGACCTGGATAATTATAGAGATACAGTAAACAGCATTGTCTGAGTTTTTACACACACACACACACACACACACACACACACACACACACACACACACACACACACACACACACACACACACACACACACACACACACACAGTCAGACTTACTCCAGTGTCTTCAGACTACAGTTTGGATGCTCCAGACCAGTAGAAAGCAGCTCCACTCCTGAATCTCCCAGATTATTGTAACTCAGGTTCAGCTGTTTCAGACTGGAAGAGTTTGAGCTGAGAGCTGAAGATAAAGCTGCACAGCTCCTCACTGTGAGGTCACAACCACTCAGCCTGTAGACACACACACACACACACACATTACAATTAAGGCATAGAGAGGAGAATCCCTGAATTTGAACACAGACAGTTTCAGGAAACACACAGAAACAAAACACACACACACACACACACACACACACTAAACAGAGCAACTGCCCACATCCAGTTTTAGTATACACACAAGACACTTAGTTTCTCACTAATGTCTCTTTCTCTCACACACACTCTCACACACAAATACACACACAAAAACACATATGTACAATCACAAATGTACAAATATATACACATATCCCATGACCCATCTCACTCCTTTGAGTTTGACACTATGTTTGGCCGCTGCACTGTCCAGCCATAATTCCTGATAAGCACCTATGGACAGACTACCATGTAATGTAAAGTGGGATAATACTCTGGAACTATAATGAACCTTGGCTAAAACCATAGGCAACTTGTAATCTATCATGGTTACTACTGATTGTAATTTTCCTGCATGACCCCTGGCAGTTGGGTTAGCCCCTTGAGTCATGGATCTGCCCAAGGTTTCTTCCTAGACTAACTAAACATAAGGGAGTTTTTCCTTGCCCCTGTTGCTCTTGGGTGCTCCTTCTACAAAGCGCCATGAGACAATACTATTGTAAAAGGCGCTGTATAAATACAACTGAATTGAATTGAATTGACACACACACACACACCAAGCCTAATCCCCACAAATTCTGATTACACACCTCTTCACCACCAAAAACAACAACATTACAGCCCACTGTACAGCTTTAGGATACATACAAGACAGTCAGATTATACTCTCTTACCTTTAAACACACACACACACATACACACACACACACACACCACACATAACAATTGCCAACAAACAAGCTTTAGGATACAGTTTCTCACTTCTGTTTCTTTCTCTCACACACACTCTCACACAAATACACACACACACACACACACACTTATACATACTCCAGTGTCTCCAGTCTACAGTTTGGATGCTCCAGACCAGTAGAAAGCAGCTCCACTCCTGAATCTCCCAGATTATTGTAACTCAGGTTCAGCTGTTTCAGACTGGAAGAGTTTGAGCTGAGAGCTGAAGATAAAACTGCACAGCTCTTCACTGTGAGGTTACAAACACTCAGCCTGTAGACACACACACACACACACACACATTACAATTAAGGTAAAGAGATGAGAATCACTGCAACTGAACACAGACAACACAGTTTCAGGAAACACACAGAAGCCTGCATGCTGACACACAAAGACACACACACACACACACACACAAACACACACACAAAGCAACAACATTATAGGCTAGAGTACAGTTTTAGGATACATCCAAGAAACTCAGACAACACTCTCTCCTCTTTAAAAACACACCCAGAGCACATGCACACACACATACAGTATTCTCAAGCAAGATCAGTACAGTACGGCATAGAGATAAACATCTCAGTAAAGGGTTACCGTCACACACACACGCACACACACAAATACATACACACACACACACACACACACAAACTGTCTTACTCCAGTGTCTCCAGTCTACAGTTTGGATGCTCCAGACCAGTAGAAAGCAGCTCCACTCCTGAATCTCCCAGATTATTGTAACTCAGGTCCAGCTGTTTCAGACTGGAAGAGTTTGAGCTGAGAGCTGAAGATAAAGCTGCATAGCTCTTCACTGTGAGGTTACAACTCCTCAGCCTGTAGACACACACACACACACACACACACACACACACACACACATACAGTTTCAGTAAACACACAGAAGCCTGCATGCAGAAACACACACACAAACATACACCCACCCTAAACATAACAATTGCCCACAACCCAGGTTTAGGATACACACAAGCGTTCAGTTTCTCATTTCTGTCTCTTTCTCTCTCACACACTCACAAAAATACACACACACACACACACACACTCACGCACGCACAAACTCACTCCAATGTCTCCAGTCTACAGTTTGGATGCTCCAGACCAGTAGAAAGCAGCTCCACTCCTGAATCTCCCAGATTATTGTAACTCAGGTTCAGCTGTTTCAGACTGGAAGAGTTTGAGCTGAGAGCTGAAGATAAAACTGCACAGCTCTTCACTGTGAGGATACACTCCCTCAGCCTGTAGACACACACACACACACACATTACAATTAAGACATAGGGATGAGAAGACTGCATTTAAACAAAGACAACACACACAACCTTAATCCTCAAATCCTCAATCCCCAGCCTAGCAGTACACACTGAACAGCTTCTCAATACAGAGTTAGAGTCTCAGTTTTTTACACACACACACACACACACACACACACACACACACACACACACACACACACACACACACACACACACACACTACAATTAAGGCAGAGAGATGAGAATCACTGCATTTGAACACAGACAGGACAGTGTCAGGAAACACAGCCTGCTTGCTGACACACAGCAACAGCAACAGCAACATTACACCCCACAGTAGTTTTAGGATACATCCAACAACTCAGATTACACTCTCTCCCCTTTAAACACACACACACGGACGCACACACATGCACACACACACACACACACACACACACACGCAAACTGTCTTACTCCAGTGTCTCCAGTCTACAGTTTGGATGCTCCAGACCAGTAGAAAGCAGCTCCACTCCTGAAACTCCCAGATTATTGTTACTCAGGTTCAGCTGTTTCAGACTGGAAGAGTTTGAGCTGAGAGCTGAAGATAAAGCTGCACAGCTCTTCACTGTGAGATCACAACCACTCAGCCTGTAGACACACACACACACACACACAGATATTACAATTAAGGCATGGAGGAGAGAATCACTGCACTTGAACACAGACACAGTCTAAGGAAACACACAGAAGTATGCATGCAGAAATACGCACACAAACACACACACGCACACACACACACACTAAGCCTAATGAATGAATGAATGAATTCCTTTATTTGTTATAGAGGGACAATGTACATTAAGGGACAGTTTACAATTAAAATGTAAATGCACCCAATTATAGCCAAAAGACTAATTTCCATTGGTAGTCCCCCTGCCAAAGAAGCATGGCAATGGTACCTGGTAATTAAATCATGAATATGTCTGTATATACACCCCCCCCCCCCCCACACACACACACACACACACGCACACACGCACAAAAACACATACCCTCCCGCACACCAACATGCCCATACACACACACATTACATAAATCTGTCTGTAAAACACCCCCCCCCACACACGCACACAAACCCAACCACACCCAAACAGACACACAAACACCTACCCACACACAAACACAGACGCCCACACATCAACACACACTCTTGTAAACTCATATACTAATGCTGACAGATTTGGTTGTCAATTAGCCATTTCTTTCATTTTATTTTAAATGAGCTACATAAACTGGACTGTCTTATATTTTGAGTGCCTCTATTCCACTCGCTAGCTGCCTTGTATGTGAAAACTGTTTGACCAAAAAATGTTTTCCTGTAAGGCATTACACAACCTCCTCTTGCGGCCCTTCTAGTACCATTGGTTTCAGATAATCTAATGATGATAAGACTATAGAGAGGAGGTGGAGCTAAATTGTGTTGAATTTTGTATACAAGACAGCAATTTTTAGATTGTTCCAGTTTAGAAGCCTATGTTTATTAAATATTGTGCAGTGATGGAAGGATCTTATTTTTTTATCTAGAATTTTGATAGTTTGTTTGTACACAGTATATGTAATGGGTTTAATAAATGAGCTAGCACACTGCCTAATCATAGCAAAATCCATTTCATATAAATCCTTTGTGGATTTGGGTTTAAATGAGTCAATCACCTTTAATACTTGCGATTCAGATACTTGGGTACTGCTGGCATTGGTTCCTTGACAGTATATTGCGGGTACAAGGGGAAACTGTTAGCAATAGTAGCTACAGACTCAACAAAACAATGATTTAAAGCTTCAGTTACATGTACTGTCTCACTTGTTAGCACGTCATTGATCATCAGTTCAATCTGTTTTCTAGTATTATTTTGTCCCAATAGTTTCTTTATTTGCTGCCATGCCATTTTGGAATTACCCTTATTATTTACAATTATTTCAAGAAAATAGTTTGCCTTGGCTTTTCTAAGTTCTTTTATCACTTTATACCTAATTGACGTAAATTTAAGCCTGTCAGCTGTCAGTTTGGACTTCAACGATGTTTTTAGGGATCTCGATTTTTCATCATTTGAAAGATACTTTCATTTATCCATGGGAGTGAAGCCCTTTTGTTTTTATTTCTAGACATTTTTGAGAAATCTTTAATAAGTTTATGTAATTTATCTATAAAGTACTGGCTAGTGAAGTCCAGATCATCTGATTTCATTAGGTCATCCCACTTCATATTCTGCACAGCGTCTTTAAAATCTTCCTTTTTATTCTTTGGTATTTTCATATAGTCTATACTCTGTGTAGAGACGGAGCATTTCTTTCCATTCACTTTTCTAGCCATTAGTATCAGATTATGATCAGATAGCCCTGTTATAAAGTTATAAGATTTAATTATTCTTTCTGACTTATTACTAAAAATTAGATCGATCTGTGTGCTAGAGGAATTCTGGTTGGTCCATTAATTATCTGTGTTAAATTAAAGCTGTCAGTTACTTGTTTCAGTTGTTTTCTTGAAGACTTATCTTCCCAGTTCACATTCATATCTCCTACTATAATCACCTCTCTATTGAAATCACACTGTTGCAATAGTACTCTAAACTTTTAATTAAAGCTGACATTTGATGAGGGCGGTCTATAGATCACAATTAGAGTAAATGACATTTCCGGCGATAGTATGATGTTAAACCCAGTTACGATGCTTAATTATGACTTTATTTATGCACCGTTTAGACCTAATGGTCTGAAAGACTTAAGTTACTACATTCCCGTGATTAATGAGATCCTCTGTGTATCGAGTTGTCTCTGTCCAAGGTCGCTCCCCAAGCCACTAGCCTGATCGGTCTTCGGCCTTGTACCGGGACTGATCCCCATATTCAGGCTGGCAACAGCGTCGAACTCCACCTCCATGTTTCCTCTCCATGTGTGCCCAGGCTCCACACCCAGTAGCCGAACTCCAGAGGCACGTTCACTCTCAGTTCCTCTTTCGATATTGACCTCGGCCAATATCTTCGCATCGCCCACAGATGTTAAAGCAGCAGAAATAGCCGCGTTAGTTGAAATGCAAGCAAACCCGATGGAAATACCCCGTTCTACTGAACTTACCTTGGGGATCACATCGGTGCTCCAGATGGTGTTTTCAGGTAGGCCAATATGTCGTCTGCATTGCAGGCCTCCATATTGGTCCCCCATTTCTCAAGTGGTAGACGGACCGGGGCACTGGTGTATATCCCCGGACATCAGAAGGCAGATGGCAATTATAACTGCCTCAAAGCTTTGGCATTTAGATTTAGCGGTTTTGATATTTGTCTTATCATGACGTTTAGAGGCTAACATCACGTGCCAGCTTGGGTATATACGAAAGTGGACAGCAGTGTAAAACTACCATACCCAAAATGTTTATCGAGTTCACTCTGTTCCTGGGAGAAGCATTGATTAGAGTACGGTCCTAAATCAGCAAGTTTGGTCCTAATAGCTACAAACTTTAAAAGCAGGCAGTAAGTTAATAGAGTCAGGAGTATTCCCGAACCTCCTGCACCTGTGCTACCTATTATGGCCATCTTTTTGAAATATCCCCATAAAAATCCCCACAAAGTATGATTACACACCCCTTCACTACCACCACGTAGTACATACCGAGTTTCTCACTAATGTCTCTTTCTCTCACACACACAAATACACACACACAAACACATATGCACACAATCACAAATGTACAAATACACACACACACACACTCACACACACCAAGCCTAATCCCCACAAATTCTGATTACACGCCCCTTCACCACCAACAACAACATTACAGCCCACTGTACAGTTTTAGGATACATACAAAACACTTAGATTATACTCTCTCACCTTTAAACACAGACACACATGCACGCACACACACACACACACATACACACACACACACACACACAAACATAACAATTGCCCGCAACCCAGGATACACACAAGACACTTCAATTCTCACTTCTGTCTCACACACACTCTCACACAAATACACACACGCAAACTGTCTTACTCCAGTGTCTCCAGTCTACAGTTTGGATGCTCCAGACCAGTAGAAAGCAGCTCCACTCCTGAATCTCCCAGATTCATGTCACTCAGGTTCAGCTGTTTCAGACTGGAAGAGTTTGAGCTGAGAGCTGAAGATAAAGCTGCACAGCTCCTCACTGTGAGGTTACACTGCCTCAGTCTGTAGACACACACACACACACATTACAATTAAGGCATAGAGATGAGAATCACTGCATATGAAAACAGACACAGTTTCAGGAAACACAGGGAAGCCTGCATGCTAACACACACACACAAAAACACACACACACACACACACACACCAAACACAACAATAGGATACACAGTCAGTTTCTTACTTCTCTCTCTTTCTCTCATATACACTCGCAATGGAACTAGGAATGAGAATCACTGCATTTGAACACAGACACAGTTTCAGGAAACATGCAGAAAAACACAAACACACACAGACAGAGCTTTAGGATAGACATTCAGATTACAGACACTCACTTTGTCATTTCTCTCTCTTTTGTGTCTGTCTGTGTGTGTGAGCACGAGTTTCTGTGTATGCATCTGTGTTTGAGAGAGGAGGATGTGTGTGTGTGTGTGCGTGAGAGAGAGAGGGAGAAAGAGTGTCTATGTACTTACAGGTTTGTAGATGCCATTATAGCTGAATTATTAGTTATTATTATCATTGTAAAATGTAACCTCAATTTCCAGTCACTCATGAGTTCAGTACTCACTGGACTCTTCTTGATGCTTTGACCACTGGCAGCATCCTCAGCAGACCTGCATCTGATCTGGCAGGTGAACCATCTCTCCCATAATCCTCCAGGTTAAACTCCTCCAGTTCCTGGTCTGACATCAGCAGCACAAAGGCCAGAGCTGACAGCTGGGAAAGAGAGAGATCCTCTCTGGGTTTATTCTCCTTCCTCGAGTAGCCCTGGACCTCCTCCACCAGAGACTGGTCATTCAGTTCATTCAGGCAGTGGAACAGGTTGATGCATCTCTCTGGGTTGGGGGCTTCACTGATCTTCTGCTTGATGTACTTGACAGTTTCCTCTGTGTTCAGTGAGCTGCTTCCGCTCTGTGGCAGCAGGTCTTTTAAGAGCTTCTGATTAGACTCCAGTGAGAGGCCCAGGAGAAACCTCAGGAAAAGGTCCAGGTGCCCACTCTCATTTCGTAAGGCCTGATCCACTGCAGTCTTGTGTAAGCCACAGACATCCCCTGTCTTAAACAGAGATGAAAATATAGATGGCTTTTTACCCAGAACATTTACCCCTTTGTTCTGGAAACTGAGTAACACATACAGAGCTGCTAGAAACTCCTGAATGCTCAGATGAACAAAGCAGAACACCTTCCCCTGGTACAGCCCAGCCTCCTCTCTAAAGATCTGGGTGCACACCCCTGAGTACACTAATGCTTTAGTGACATCAATGCCACACTCTCTCAGGTCCTCATCATAGAAGATCAGATTGCCCTTCTCCAGCTGCTGAAAAGCCAGTTTTCCCAAGGACAGAATGGTCTTCTGGTTCCAGACTGTATCCACACCTTGTTTTCCATATTTCTGACTCCTGTGTTTGATTTGTGTGATCAGGAAGTGTGTGTACATTTCAGTCAGAGACTTTGGAACCTCGCGAGTGTTTGCTTCAGTCAGGATGTGCTCCAGAACAGTGGCTGACATCCAACAGAAGACCGGAATGTGGCACATGATGAAGAGGCTCCTGGAAGACTTCAAGTGTGTGATGATTCTGATGGTCAGCTTCTCTTCTGTGATTTTTTTCCTGAAATACTCTTCTTTTTGTGGGTCATTGAAACCCCGGACTTCTGTCACCTGGTCAACACACTCAGGAGGGATTTGATTGGCTGCTGCTGGACGGGAGGTGATCCACACAAGAGCAGAGGGAAGCAGATTCCCCTTGATGAGGTTTGTGAGAAGGACATCCACTGAGGCAGGTTCTGTTACACTGTAGATGTTTTCATTGTGCTGGAAATCTACAGGAAGTCTGCTTTCATCCAGACCATCAAAGATGAAAGCAATGTTGTATCTGTCCTGGTCCATGAAAAAAAAGTCTTTTCTGAAAAGTGCTTTTCTGAAAAAATGATGGATGAAGTCCATAAGGGTGTATTTCTTGTCTTTGATTAGGTTCAGCTCACGAAAAGGAAGAGGAAATACAAAGTGGATATTTTGATTGGCTTTTCCCTCAGCCCAGTCCAGAATGAACTTCTGCACAGAGACAGTTTTTCCAATGCCAGCCACTCCCTTTGTCAGCACAGTTCTGATGGGTTTGTCTTGTCCAGGTAAGGGCCTGAAGATGTTGTTACATTTGATTGGTGTTTCCCCCTTTGTTACTTGTCTCTTGGATGCCATCTCAATCTGTCTGACCTCATGTTCAGTATTGACCTCTGCACTGTCCCCCTCTGTGATGTAGAGCTCTGTGTAGATCTTCTCCAGAAGTGCAGATTTTCCTTGCTGTGTGCCTTCATATATACTCTGAAACTTCTTCTTTAGCCGGGATTTGAGCTGTTTCTGACAGCTGGAAAACAGTCCATCTAGATGGAAATATAGCAGAAATCATGTTTTTTTTATTCACAAGTGTTATGCATGTGATAAACATAGAAATAATTTATGAGTAGCTATTATGCTATTATATTATTATATCATTTATAAGTAGATATCATGCAATAATCTTAAAATTAGAAACACTGTCACTACTTAGTCATAGTAATATTCTTTTCAGTGGCACTCTTTGTGCAGACATGCCTACAGTGTCTACGCACAGAAGGTATTCCGTGTATTTCATGACTTTGAGACCTAATTTTACATACTTGGCAACATTCATTCACTCAGAATTGACATGTAAGATTTAGAGGATTTACTTAAAATTGACAAGGAGTTTAGAAACAAACTATGAGGAACCATGAGGAACCAAAGGAAGCATTTGGAACCAAAGAGTGATATCTTTTCACCATACTGGATCTTTAAAAAGATCTCATTGCCAATTAATGGCCATTGACTTCCATAGCTCTAATTAAATCAGTCACATTTCTCCAGTTGCTGAGCGATGACCTCCTGACTCATGTTCCTCAGGATGTGCACTGCAATCTTCAGAGCTCCATCTCTAGCATCTCTCTGCTCCTCCTCATCCTCCTCCTCCCCACTACAAGGGGATTGTGGGTAATCAGGACTCAGGAGCTTCTTGAGTCTCTTTAGTTCATTCTTCATGAAGATGTTGACATTGTGTTCCAGCTCCTAATTGAAAATCAAGTGATCCCATTAACGTAAAATAAAAAATGTAAATAACATTTTTCTGTCAGTGGAAAAAGAAATAAGCACTGAGACATAACAACTCTGCTAACTATCAGCTAATGTACATGCATTGTACATGCATATGCACTGCATACACACACACACACAAAAACACACACACACACACCTTGAAAACAGTTGTCAGGTCATTACAAGTCTTGCTGAATGATGGATGAACTATCTGTTCTTCCTGTTGGATGCTGAAGGAAACAGGATTGGTCAGCAAAACATTTACAGCTACATGTCTGTGCTCCACCAGCTAAGCAGCTAAAATGTGGTACACATGATTCACAATGTACAAAAGTTATGATTAGTCCTGATCTGCTTCAAAACTGTACGAAACTGTGCAGGCTAACATAACTGGCACCTCCACTCAATATTATATACAATATTATATTTCACTCCTGTACTACATCAGGCTACTCTGTAGGATGTAGCTGTTTAAACTAAAACTAGTACAAAACTAGCACAGCAATCTATTGGTATTTGAGAATACTGAAAGACTATTGCAAGTTGTCTGTGAAGATTCTTATTCATCCAGGTCGTGGTAGTCAAGGTGTTCAGTTATAAGCAACTGGACTTCTTTTTGGAGCTTGAAGACGTTTCACCTTTCATCCAAAAAGCGTCTTTAGTTCTGGCCTGGTGATGGGAAGACCAGGAGATTTATCTCTGGACTGAGGGTGTAACTGTGAGCTGTGTACCACACCTCCCATCATGTGACAGTGGGGTCAGATGTTTCATCCACTGACATAATTAGCATAAGTCAATGTGTGAATTGGAATTGAATTGGTCTTTATGATCACAGGATCCAGCGAGTGTTAACTGCCCTGATGGTAATGAATAGTTAACTTCCTAGGATGGAATCATCACAGGATTCAGCATGCATGCATTAGATAATCATATCCTGCCATAATCTAAAAAACACACATTTCTGTGGGGTCTATATTTACCTGGGATCAGGATGAGTGTCTCCCTCTTTGAAGTCGATGATGTGATCTTTTGACACATCACTCTTCATGGACACACAGCTGGGTGCAGGACAGTCTGGTTTCTCATCCACTGGCCTTCAGCAAAGCAAACACATCATACAGCAGTTAATTATTACATTGATGCATTTCAAGCAACTCAAAGATGGTCATGCTGGAACGTTTTCTGGAATCTGCTGATGTGGCACAGAATGATCCAAATGAATGGTACCGGCTCTGCTACCAATACCAATTTATACTCTCCTTTCAGGAAGTCTGTTTACCTGGGATCAGGATGAGTGTCTCCTTCACTGAAGCTGACTATCTCTCCCTTTGAACAGTCAGTCCTCACAGACACATGGCTGGGTGCAGGGGAATCAGGCCAATCTTCCTGGACTGGGCTGTGAATTTCACAACGTAATGTTAGATAAATTAGAGACTTTTTAAAGAAGATACAAAGATGAAGACAAACACACACACACACACACACACACACACACACACACACACACACACACACACACACACACACACAGAAACACCTGACCTTGCACTTCCACATCCTCCAGCAGAATCTCCATGTTGACTCATGATGGAAGCAGAGCTCTGCCCACTTCCTGTTTGGGACACAGCACGTGGCAATATGAGCTGTGCCCACTTCCTGTTTGAGATGCAGCACGTGACAATATGAGAATGGCAAAGAAAATGGTTGTTGGATCCCATCACATGTTTAACCACATCATGTGTAAATACTGAGTATGTTGAGTGTAAAATAGAGTTGCAAAATTAGAAATATCCACACATTTCTAAATGTTAAAATGTTTCTTGTGTGTTATTGTAATGCAGGCCTATGTGTGTGAAGTGATGAATGTGTATTTGTGTGGCCTACAGTATAACCCAACACAAACATTCATCTAAACAACTTCTAACATTTTAAAGAAATTCTGTATCTGTCATTGATATATAAGAACTACTGCAAGCACTAGCTGTTAGTTAGATAGCTGAGACTGACAGTCAAATCAGGGCAAACCAGTTTCCTAGCTTTACATGTCATGTAGATGAATCTCCAGTTTTTACGACTTCTGATGTGTTTTCTCCAGACAGCTGCTGAGTATGGCTCCCTTCTCAGTCTGTCCCCTCTCCTTCCCTTTTTTCTCTCCTGCCTTGCAGTCAGTTCACTCACGCCATCCCAGGTTGAGGTGTGGCTGCAGGGTGAACCTCACTCCTAAGTTTTACTCTTCCGTCTAACTTTGTCGCCACGGGCCCAGTCGGGCCTGGGGCACTGTAGCACTAGGAGCTGTGTACTATTTTTTTCATTAATTAATTTCTTATTTTATTTTGCCCTTTTCTCTTCCCCTTCCTTTACTCAAGGTCTGAAGCCTACCGAACAGCATCTAGTTGGCCAAAATCTGTATAGCAGCTTGTAGCCTTCTGTGTGAACACGTCCTAGAGGCAAAGTGTGGGCTAAACCTTTTCTGTGTGTTCTTTTTACTGTGTTATTCACTTTTCTGATGGTTTAGCATCTCGTGTGAATGTAGTCTAGTCCATCACCTGCCTAGATTATGACCCAACTTGTCACCACCCAGTCCTGTCTTTCTCTGTTTCTTCCCGTTTCCTCCTGTCTCCACCGTTAACAAGCTCAATTGACGTTCAATCACGCTCTCTCATTTCCTCATTTCCCGCTCCGCTAATCACTGGGTTGATCTTCACCTGCTTTCACTGGCTGTTCCCTATTGTTCTCCCCAGCTGTGTCTTGTTTTCCCTAATTTCCGTTAGTATTTATTGCCCTCTGTTTCTGCCGCTCCTTGTCAGAGTATTAGCGAACCTGCACGTGTTTATTGCTGAAGGCAAGCATCTGACTCCTGTCTGCTTCTCTGTTTCCCCGTGTCTGTTACCTGCATCTGTTTCCAGCCCGTTTCCTGCTTCCCCCTACTGGTTCCTGGTCAGTTTCTGTTTGTCTCTGTCTCCTGTAAGATCGTCTGCCCGTTGCCGAACCCGGACCGCCTGTGACCTACGCCTCTGTGTCTCTGCCCCTGGTTACCGACCCATTGCCTGCCCACAACCTGTGCTCTGCTCGCCTGTCCTGGATTCCGACTCGTGATCTGTCTTTGACTAACGCTCTGCGCTCCAGCCCCGGCTACTAATCCGCCGCCTGCCTGTGACGCTCGCCTGGTCTCCTGCCCCGGTTTTCGACTCGCCACCCGTCTCCGACCAACGCTCTACTCCTCTGCCCCGGTAACCTGACCCGACGCCTTTCCGACCACGAGTTCCTCTGCCAGCTCTTCTCTGCTCAGCGCGGCTCCTGCATCCCCGCGCCGAGGGCGCGCGCTCGGAGCTCCCTTTCACTTCCCCTTTCCCCAATCCTTCAATAAAGACGATTTGCAACTTGACGCTATCTTGGTCCATGCTGTCTGTTTCGTGACACAACTGTGATTTAGTTGGAAGGGTGCAGGCCACCTTGTAAAGGGTTTGGGCATCTGTGTACGTTATTGTATTTTTTTCTATTCAGTTATTTTTTTGTGTGCATTCTTTTTGACACTTTCAATGTAGGCTATACCACTGGCCAGAAAGATAAAAGAAACACACCAATAAATTACTCACTGACTGATTGAAACTGCCTCTATTTCCATTCATTTGGACAGCCTGTGGTGTAGTCCACTAGCCACCACTGTAGTCTAGGATTCATCAAAGGTTTGGTGATTTGGGCACTTGGCCCTGTTACACTGGCATTATCAGCTATCTGGCATTATTTGAGGATAACTAATTAATCACATGCAATGCATATATGGTGGTGAAACATGGTAATGTATATGAATTAGCCCCTGTAGCAGCAGGAATGACGAGTTGACCAAACACTCCTGTGATATGTATAGGCTGCAAATTGGTTTGAGACCATTCTTCCTCAAAGTTACGTGACGGTTCCAGTTCCTTTCTGGGTTCTACTACATTTTCATTACTTAGATTTTTCAGAACAATCTAATATCTGATTATTTATTCATTTATTTCACTTAGGCTACTGAAATAGACTACTTTGAAACAGAATTATGGTATAGGGTTTCCTACAGAGCTTTATACTTAAGGACCACCACCAAAAAAAAAATGTATAGGCTGTTTATTTCTTTGAGGCATAAAATATTTATTACGATGTAAGTCTGCACCTTCACGACAGCTAGCCTAATAAAGTTTGAACTGAACAGGGGAACTAATTTGTTTCCGCAGTTGGCTGTAGAATAGAAAACCTCAGCGTCTCGTGACACCTTTCCATGAAACTTCACAGACGGTCGGTAAACAATCTTTGAGCAAACTATTGTTTAAAATTGGCTTCCATCATGCCTCTATAGACATTCCGGTAGCCAACATTATTACGTTTGGACTGTCAGCATACCGGTAGGTTATCTAAACACCGCCACTTGCCTTGGGATGCGCCTTCTCCCCGATAGACCGGCGCTCTCCAATAATAGATTAGAGCCTATGGATAGTCTTGTCTAAGTACAACTCCGCAACAAGCATATAATATTAAAGAAAACTCACCTTGACGTTGACAAATGTGCAGTTACCTCAGAAAAGACCGAGACGTATATGACCTATATGGACAGATAGACTACGTCCAGAAAAAAAACTTTCGTCCAGAAGAAAACTTTCGTTTTCTATTTTTCACACGGAGGCAGTATTCCATTGTCTCAACAGAATTTGCCAGCAAGTGGCAGTAGTCACTATCTACGACAGGAGTCTCCAACCTAATTGGAGCGCAGTGGAAACACTAATCTAACGTAGCATCTAAATTTGTGCGGAGAAAAATATTTTCTGACCTTTACTGGCCCCTTTATTTTCCATAGTCAGGCTATAGGCAAACATGGAGAGCATTTCTAACAACAACTCTCAGCAGCGTGCAGCAGGAAGAAGCATTTTGTACCAGACAGCTTAAATATGACCCTATGGAGAGCAACTCTTCAGCTGGTGGGGAGCTGCTGGTACCACTGGTTGGAGACCCCAGGTTTACTTTATGGGTACCTATGAATAACCTATGAATTTAATAGCGCAGTGGAGGCTGTGGGCCAGATAGGGTTATAGTGCATCTGTGAGGAATAGTAGAAATGATCATTTAGTAGGAATAATAATTTTCTATGATTGATTAACTTATAATTGGTTTGATTTATCAAGCCTTTTATCATCTCCATGTATCAGCTAACTTCTGTTACCTCCACCATCCAAAGTCCCTGTGTGTCAGACCCTGAATATTATTCCTTTAACATGCTGATCAGTATTCACATGTGTAGTCTGAAGTTCTACTGTCACTGTAAGTTTATTATTTTTATTTTATTTATTCATTGTTATATTTATTTAAACATATAGTATATAGAGTGGTCTGTATACCATGCTATAGCATATTGGAAGAATGATTCAGGACCAGAAGAGCAGGGTGGTTGCAGCCCCTAGCAGAGTTCCAAAGATCTATAGTGGGACAGTATGGAGCTCTAGTTTTAGATGTTTTAGTGTTTAAGATGTAATGACTTCACATAATCCTGAACTACAAAGTGGAGTCCATAAACCTCTTTTGAAAAAGTTTTAATATTTAATGAAGATGGTTATTCTGAGCCCTTACACATTCACCGGTTCAATGAGGAACAAGAGGAGATCCCCAGGGCTGGAGCACACCTGAAGATCCCCAGGGCTGGAGCACACCTGAAGATCCCCAGGGCTGGAGCACACCTGAAGATCCCCAGGGCTGGAGCACACCTGAAGATCCCCAAGGCTGGAGCACACCTGAAGATCCCCAGGGCTGGAGCACACCTGAAGATCCTCAGGGCTGGAGCACACCTGAACATCCCCAGGGCTGGAGCACACCTGAAGATCCCCAGGGCTGGAGCTGGCATACCTGAAAGTCACTGGCTCAGTGTGTGTGGTTCCATACCAGCCTTTAGCCCAGTGTGTAGTAACCATGGGGTGGTAACATAACTGAAGGTCAGTGTGTGTGGTAACATACCTGAACACCATCCCAGTGTGTGTGTTCATGTATCACAAGGCCACTAGCCCAGTGTGTGTGTGGTAACATACCTGAACACAATCCCAGTGTGTGTGTTCATGTATCAGAAGGCCACTTGCCCAGTGTGTGTGTGTGTGTCTGGTAACATCCATAGAGGCTACTAGCCCAGTGTGTGTGTGTGTGTGTGTGTGTGGTAACATCCACAGAGGCTTCTAGCCCAGTGTGTGTGTGGTAACATCCACAGAGGCCACTAGCCCAGTGTGTGTGTGTGTGTGTGTGTGTGTGGTAACATCCATAGAGGTGACTAGCCCAGTGTGTGTGTGTGTGTGTGTGTGTGTGTGTGTGGTAACATCCATAGAGGCGACTAGCCCAGTGTGTGTGTGTGTGTGGTATCATCCATAGAGGCGACTAGCCCAGTGTGTGTGTGGTAACATCCATAGAGGCGACTAGCCGAGTGTGTGTATGTGTGGTAACATCCACAGAGGCCACTAGCCCAGTGTGTGTGTGTGTGTGTGGTATTATCCACAGAGGCAACTAGCCCAATGTGTGTGTGTGTGGTAACATCCATAGAGGCTACTAGCCCAGTGTGTGTGTGGTAACATCCACAGAGGCTACTAGCCCAGTGTGTGTGTGTGTGGTAACATCCGTAGAGGCGACTAGCCCAGTGTGTGTGTGTGTGTGTGTGTGGTAACATCCATCCACTCTCATGGGTGTGTTGTGAAGCTTCATAAAGGAGAAACACACTCTGAAGCCTTTACTCTTCCTAAGATATGCTACTGATTATGGCACGGGGCCAAAACATATTCGGTTGTTCAGATGGAGTGGCCCACAGTCTCACAGTACTCATATTACAAACCCCTGTGAGAGCAGTTTTGTCAAGTGTGTTTCTGTCTCTCACCTAAACAGTGATTTACATGTTGAGTTTTGCACACATTCTCTGGTGCTCTTAAACCTTTATATCCCATGGCCAATCATGATGAGACACGATCATGGCCAGCCAGATCTCACACACACACACACACACACTCTAGAGCAGCTGCTGCTGCTGAGACCAGATCATGGCCAGTAAGTACTGCAGCCAGATCACACACACACACACACACACACACGGACACATGCAGAGGACCAGGTGCTGCTGCTGAGACCAGATCATGGCCAGTAAGTACTGCAGCCAGATCACACCCACACATACACACACACACACACACACACACACATAGACACACACACACACACACTCTCAGACTCTGGACCAGTTGCTGCTGCCGAGACCAGATCATGGCCAGTAAGTACTGCAGCCAGGTCACTAGAATCTCCTCATCCACCTCCATGCTTGCTGCTGCCCTCTGCTGTAAAAGAGCTGTAATTACATGTAGGGACCCTGAGCAGTGTAGAGGTGTGACGGGGACATTGGATGCTCTGGGAGGGGTGATGGACCAGCTGGTGAAGCATGACACGCAACATTCATACACTGGGAGACAAGACTGGTACCTTTATGTTACACTGTAAGAGAAATAAATAGATTAGTACAAGTTTATTCATTTGGCTTTCAGAGTGAAAGTTCTGACTCAGAGGGATGTTTGACTTCATATCTCACTAAAGCACTTAACCTCCGTCTAAAACACTAAAAGCCTTCTGACTGACTCTAAACCCCCACGCCCACCCAGCCTCTCAGTGTCACCCCTCTCGCTCATCTGAATGTGAAAAACCACTGCGCATGTCAGAAGGTGACAATGGGATGGAAAGGGTTCAGGTGGAATCTTTAATCAGACAAAATTCAATCCAATTGACATGAAACCCACCCGCTGAGTCATCGTCTCACCCCCTTTTCATCCCTCTCTTCTACAGCACTCAGTTTCTCTACAGTAAAGGTTTAGACTGTTTCAGTGATTAAAACAAAAACAATGTTTGATCATTATATTTCATCCCTAACGACTTCCATTCCATTAAGACACCATATGGAATGTTGAAACGGAAGGCTTTGACTCAGAGGGATGTGTTAGCTCATATCTCAATTAACCTGAAAGACTAAGACTAAGTGAAGCGACCTTCAGGACTATAGGAAGAGCCAGCATTAATGGCACGTATATACGTAGATGTTACATCCATAGATTGAATTCAGACTACACACACACACACACACACACACACACACACACACACACACACACATATACATTACATTGAGAAGTTAAAAAGAATAATCATTCATCATTCAAATATCATCAATCATTTAAATATTGTTTTCTCCAGGGCTGGAATTACATGGAAGCCATGACCCTCATTGCAACATCACTTTGCCCTCGATGCCCCCTGAAGAATGGCATGTTCTCAGGCCAGTGTGCCCTTGATGCCCCCTGAAGAATGGCATGTTCTCAGGCCAATGTGCCCTCGATGCCCCCTGAAGAATGGCATGTTCTCAGGCCAATGTGCCCTCGATGCCCCTGAAGAATGGCATGTTCTCAGGCCAATGTGCCCTCGATGCCCCCTGAAGAATGGCATGTTCTCAGGCCAATGTGCCCTCGATGCCCCCTGAAGAATGGCATGTTCTCAGGCCAATGTGCCCTCGATGCCCCCTGAAGAATGGCATGTTCTCAGGCCAATGTGCCCTCGATGCCCCCTGAAGAATGGCATGTTCTCAGGCCAATGTGCCCTTGATGCCCCCTGAAGAATGGCATGTTCTCAGGCCAGTGTGCCCTTGATGCCCCCTGAAGAATGGCATGTTCTCAAGTCAATGTGCCCTTGATGCCCCCTGAAGAATGGCATGTTGATGGCCCCTGAAGAATGGCCCATTGGAGTTTTTCTCCTGTCCTGCTATAATGCAACAGATTAATGCAGCATATCAGCCCCTGGTCAAATGCATCAGACCAAGTCGGAGGGAAACAAAGACCTGGCCTAAGGAAGCAATGGTAGCCCTCCAAGACTGTTTTGAGCGCACTGACTGGGACATTTTTAAGCAGGCAACCACCTACAACGGCACCGCTGATTTGGAGGAATACACCTCAACTGTGACCAGCTACATCACCAAGTGCACAGAGGATGTGTCGGTCTCCAAAATCATCACCACATGCCCCAACCAGAAACCATGGATGACTGCAGAGGTGAGGGCGCTATTGAAAGCCAGGGACGCTGTCTATAGGGCTGGGGAGGAGGAAGCCCTGAGGAAAGCAAGAGCTGAGCTGTCCCGGGCCATTAAAACAGCAAAGCGCTCTCGTGCTCAGAGAATCCACAACCACTTTGCAGACACTAACGACATAAGACGCCTATGGCAGGGCATTCAAGCTATTACCAACTACAGGCCTGCCCCCTTTTCCTGTGGTGGTGATGACTCCCTGCCTGAGGCGCTAAACCAGTTCTATTCAAGGTTTGAGGGACAGAACGACTCAGAGGTGAGAAAGGACACCCCTCCCCCTAATGAGCTAGTGCTGTGCCTGTCCATTTCTGAAGTAAGGAAGACCCTACTACACACGTTACACTGATAAAAAGAAAGAGAATAATTCAGTTTACAAAAAATAATTTGATCAGTTTAGAGATGGTGAAGTTGGTGAAAAGGTGAGTAAGTAACTAGACCCTTTAAAGTGTCCCAGTCCATTAGTGTTGATGTGTGGGGCAGCTGGATGTGTGGTGAAAAAAAACAGGCAGGCAACTTGGTGGATCACCGCAGTCTTTAATCACGACACCAGACGGTACCCACACAAAACCTACACAAGGTGTGTTGAGTAACAAGCCTCTCTTCCTGGAGATTAGGATTCCCTTTTATACCCCCCAGAACACACATTACATGTAAAACAAATGGCAGACCTGCCCTCACAATGACATTTGACCTTTTTGCCCTCCCGTTGTTTTAGCTTGTTTAGGTTCCATGTCCTGGTGGAGACAGGTGTCTATTTTGTTTTCGCCAGCACCCTCTGTTTCCCACGTTCCTAATCATAATTTGCTTGGTTGGTTTTCTTAACCCTTTAGACTCAGGTTACACATGGCATACATCTATATCACACATGGCATACATTTGTATCACATTACTATTCATTTCGAGAATATTACAATTTTTCCTACAGATGATCATCTGGTACTGAGTGTCTGGAAACTGCAGCATCTAAAGCAGCTCTGCTCCAGTCACACTGATGGAGGATTGATGGCTATGCTACAATTCATACCTGTTGAGGAGATTTGGCAGATTCAGTCATCTTGAGTATGAGGTTTCTCCATTAGGATTCCTCAACACTCACATGTGTAAACATAGAGAACAGCTCTGCTCCAGTCAGACTGATGACTCCAGTTAAAACCCAAACTGAACTATATTTTACATATCATACAGACCATAATAGTTTAAATTACACATGTAGACAATACAGTAAGTGGATATACTGACATGTTTGTATGCAACGAATAAATGTATATTTATGCTGTTTGTTTTGTATTCCCTACTTACTGTAGTTTAGTCAGTTTATGTGTAGGGTCTTTCTGTAGAGCAGAGAGCAGCTCCACATCAGACTGCTGCAGTGAGTTTCCACTCAGGTCCAGCTCTCTCAGACTGGAGGGGTTTGATCTGAGAGCTGAAGCTAGAGATGAACAGCTCCTCACTGTGAGATCACAGGACTGCAGCCTGAGAGAAACACAACAAAGAGAATTGCTGTTTATTTGTGCAATTTTTTTTATTTCTGATTTTAACTATGACCAGCTGTTTAAGGAAGAGGTGTGACATGCACTCTTTTTGGTGCATGTCACACCTCTGTTCACTAAACTCCAGTGGCTACCCTTAGTCGCTCGCATCAGATTCAAAGCACTGCTGTTGGCCAACAGGGTGATTGATGGTTCTGCTCCCATCTACCTGAATACTCTCTTAGAGCCCTATGTCACCCGCCGGCCACTTCGCTCCTTCAAGGAACGTTATCTAGCACGGCCAGCACCTTGCGCAGGTCAATCCAGAATCTTCTCATGTGTTGTTCCACGCTGGTGGAATGACCTTCTAAGTGCTACCAGATCAACAGATACTCTCTCCACCTTCAAGAAATTCTTGAAGCTCTTCAAAGAATATCTCCTGGTCTAAATTTCTGGTCTCTTTAATCTCTTACTCTTAATCTCTCTCCATACAGCTCTTTTTATTATACTATTGCTATAACATATGCTATATATGCTATTGCTATAACTATGCTATCTCAAAATACTGCAAATTTTATGTTAGCAGTATGCACTCTTAGTTAGTTAGTTTTGTCATTGTGTTGTAGCTTGAATGTTATCCTCCTTTGTCAGTTGCTTTGGATAAAAGCATCTGCTAAATGCATAAATGTAAATGTTTAAATGTAAATCACTTCAACAAACACACCAAACCTAACTGTCCCCCAGAATACAGGATACACACAATTGTAGTTTGGCTGCAAAGATACACACACAAACACACATGCATGCATATCCACACACATGCTTGCACACACAGTATAGAGATTCTCATAAGTGTTGAGTTGTGGGCAACTGGACTTGTTGTTGGAGTTTGAAGACATTTCATCTTTCATCCAAAAGGTTTCTTCATTTGCACACAACTCAACAGTTTTGATTACCATGACCTGGATAATTATAGAGATACAGTAAACAGCATTGTCTGAGTTTTTACACACACACACACACACACACACACACACACACACACACACACACACACACACACAGTCAGACTTACTCCAGTGTCTTCAGACTACAGTTTGGATGCTCCAGACCAGTAGAAAGCAGCTCCACTCCTGAATCTCCCAGATTATTGTAACTCAGGTCCAGCTGTTTCAGACTGGAAGAGTTTGAGCTGAGAGCTGAAGATAAAGCTGCACAGCTCCTCACTGTGAGGTCACAACCACTCAGCCTGTAGACACACACACACACACACACATTACAATTAAGGCATAGAGAGGAGAATCCCTGAATTTGAACACAGACAGTTTCAGGAAACACACAGAAACAAAACACACACACACACACACACACACACACTAAACAGAGCAACTGCCCACATCCAGTTTTAGTATACACACAAGACACTTAGTTTCTCACTAATGTCTCTTTCTCTCACACACACTCTCACACACAAATACACACACAAAAACACATATGCACAATCACAAATGTACAAATATATACACATATCCCATGACCCATCTCACTCCTTTGAGTTTGACACTATGTTTGGCCGCTGCACTGTCCAGCCATAATTCCTGATAAGCACCTATGGACAGACTACCATGTAATGTAAAGTGGGATAATACTCTGGAACTATAATGAACCTTGGCTAAAACCATAGGCAACTTGTAATCTATCATGGTTACTACTGATTGTAATTTTCCTGCATGACCCCTGGCAGTTGGGTTAGCCCCTTGAGTCATGGATCTGCCCAAGGTTTCTTCCTAGACTAACTAAACATAAGGGAGTTTTTCCTTGCCCCTGTTGCTCTTGGGTGCTCCTTCTACAAAGCGCCATGAGACAATACTATTGTAAAAGGCGCTGTATAAATAAAACTGAATTGAATTGAATTGACACACACACACACACCAAGCCTAATCCCCACAAATTCTGATTACACACCTCTTCACCACCAAAAACAACAACATTACAGCCCACTGTACGGTTTTAGGATACATACAAGACAGTCAGATTATACTCTCTTACCTTTAAACACACACACACACATACACACACACACACACACCACACATAACAACTGCCAACAAACCAGCTTTAGGATACAGTTTCTCACTTCTGTTTCTTTCTCTCACACACACTCTCACACAAATACACACACACACACACACACACTTATACATACTCCAGTGTCTCCAGACGACAGTTTGGATGCTCCAGACCAGTAGAAAGCAGCTCCACTCCTGAATCTCCCAGATTATTGTAACTCAGGTTCAGCTGTTTCAGACTGGAAGAGTTTGAGTTGAGAGCTGAAGATAAAACTGCACAGCTCTTCACTGTGAGGTTACAAACACTCAGCCTGTAGACACACACACACACACACACACATTACAATTAAGGTAAAGAGATGAGAATCACTGCAACTGAACACAGACAACACAGTTTCAGGAAACACACAGAAGCCTGCATGCTGACACACAAAGACACACACACACACACACACACAAACACACACACAAAGCAACAACATTATAGGCTAGAGTACAGTTTTAGGATACATCCAAGAAACTCAGACAACACTCTCTCCTCTTTAAAAACACACCCAGAGCACATGCACACACACATACAGTATTCTCAAGCAAGATCAGTACAGTACGGCATAGAGATAAACATCTCAGTAAAGGGTTACAGTCACACACACACGCACACACACAAATACATACACACACACACACACACACAAACTGTCTTACTCCAGTGTCTCCAGTCTACAGTTTGGATGCTCCAGACCAGTAGAAAGCAGCTCCACTCCTGAATCTCCCAGATTATTGTAACTCAGGTTCAGCTGTTTCAGACTGGAAGAGTTTGAGCTGAGAGCTGAAGATAAAACTGCATAGCTCTTCACTGTGAGGTTACAACTCCTCAGCCTGTAGACACACACACACACACACACACACACACACACACACACATACAGTTTCAGTAAACACACAGAAGCCTGCATGCAGAAACACACACACAAACATACACCCACCCTAAACATAACAATTGCCCACAACCCAGGTTTAGGATACACACAAGCGTTCAGTTTCTCATTTCTGTCTCTTTCTCTCTCACACACTCACAAAAATACACACACACACACACTCACGCACGCACAAACTCACTCCAATGTCTCCAGTCTACAGTTTGGATGCTCCAGACCAGTAGAAAGCAGCTCCACTCCTGAATCTCCCAGATTATTGTTACTCAGGTCCAGCTGTTTCAGACTGGAAGAGTTTGAGCTGAGAGCTGAAGATAAAACTGCACAGCTCTTCACTGTGAGGATACACTCCCTCAGCCTGTAGACACACACACACACACACACACACACATATTACAATTAAGACATAGGGATGAGAAGACTGCATTTAAACAAAGACAACACACACAACCTTAATCCTCAAATCCTCAATCCCCAGCCTAGCAGTACACACTGAACAGCTTCGCAATACAGAGTTAGAGTCTCAGTTTTTTACACACACACACACACACACACACACACACACACACACACACACACACACACACACACACTACAATTAAGGCAGAGAGGAGAATCACTGCATTTGAACACAGACAGCACAGTGTCAGGAAACACAGCCTGCTTGCTGACACACAGCAACAGCAACATTACACCCCACAGTAGTTTTAGGATACATCCAACAACTCAGATTACACTCTCTCCCATTTAAACACACACACACGGACGCACACACACACACACACACACACACACACACACGCAAACTGTCTTACTCCAGTGTCTCCAGTCTACAGTTTGGATGCTCCAGACCAGTAGAAAGCAGCTCCACTCCTGAAAATCCCAGATTATTGTAACTCAGGTTCAGCTGTTTCAGACTGGAAGAGTTTGAGCTGAGAGCTGAAGATAAAGCTGCACAGCTCTTCACTGTGAGGTCACAACCACTCAGCCTGTAGACACACACACACACAGATATTACAATTAAGGCATGGAGGAGAGAATCACTGCACTTGAACACAGACACAGTCTAAGGAAACACACAGAAGTATGCATGCAGAAATACGCACACAAACACACACACGCACACACTAAGCCTAATTTTACATTTACATTTACATTTATGCATTTAGCAGACGCTTTTATCCAAAGCGACTTACAACTCATCAACTATCAATTGTTCCGGGCCAGTCTCCCCTAGAGCAACTTAGGGTTAAGTGCCTTGCTCAAGGGCACAACGGTGGCAGCCGGGATTTGAACCAACAACTTCTCAGGCTACTTACACACTAGCCAGGTTCCTTAACCACTACACTACCACCACCCCATGAATGGGGCCTAATGAATGAATGAATGAATGAATTCCTTTATTTGTTATAGAGGGACAATGTACATTAAGGGACAGTTTACAATTAAAATGTAAATGCACCCAATTATAGCCAAAAGACTCATTTCCATTGGTAGTCCCCCTGCCAAAGAAGCATGGCAATGGTACCTGGTAATTAAATCATGAATATGTCTGTATATACACCCCCCCCCCCCCCCACACACACACACACACACACGCACACACGCACAAAAACACATACCCTCCCGCACACCAACATGCCCATACACACACACATTACATAAATCTGTCTGTAAAACACCCCCCCCACACACGCACACAAACCCAACCACACCCAAACAGACACACAAACACCTACCCACACACAAACACAGACGCCCACACATCAACACACACTCTTGTAAACTCATATACTAATGCTGACAGATTTGGTTGTCAATTAGCCATTTCTTTCATTTTATTTTAAATGAGCTACATAAACTGGACTGTCTTATATTTTGAGTGCCTCTATTCCACTCGCTAGCTGCCTTGTATGTGAAAACTGTTTGACCAAAAAATTTTTTCCTGTAAGGCATTACACAACCTCCTCTTGCGGCCCTTCTAGTACCATTGGTTTCAGATAATCTAATGATGATAAGACTATAGAGAGGAGGTGGAGCTAAATTGTGTTGAATTTTGTGTACAAGACAGCAATTTTTAGATTGTTCCAGTTTAGAAGCCTATGTTTATTAAATATTGTGCAGTGATGGAAGGATCTTGTTTTTTTATCTAGAATTTTGATAGTTTGTTTGTACACAGTATATGTAATGGGTTTAATAAATGAGCTAGCACACTGCCTAATCATAGCAAAATCCATTTCATATAAATCCTTTGTGGATTTGGGTTTAAATGAGTCAATCACCTTTAATACTTGCGATTCAGATACTTGGGTACTGCTGGCATTGGTTCCTTGACAGTATATTGCGGGTACAAGGGGAAACTGTTAGCAATAGTAGCTACAGACTCAACAAAACAATGATTTAAAGCTTCAGTTACATGTACTGTCTCACTTGTTAGCACGTCATTGATCATCAGTTCAATCTGTTTTCTAGTATTATTTTGTCCCAATAGTTTCTTTATTTGCTGCCATGCCATTTTGGAATTACCCTTATTATTTACAATTATTTCAAGAAAATAGTTTGCCTTGGCTTTTCTAAGTTCTTTTATCACTTTATACCTAATTGACGTAAATTTAAGCCTGTCAGCTGTCAGTTTGGACTTCAACGATGTTTTTAGGGATCTCGATTTTTCATCATTTGAAAGATACTTTCATTTATCCATGGGAGTGAAGCCCTTTTGTTTTTATTTCTAGACATTTTTGAGAAATCTTTAATAAGTTTATGTAATTTATCTATAAAGTACTGGCTAGTGAAGTCCAGATCATCTGATTTCATTAGGTCATCCCACTTCATATTCTGCACAGCGTCTTTAAAATCTTCCTTTTTATTCTTTGGTATTTTCATATAGTCTATACTCTGTGTAGAGACGGAGCATTTCTTTCCATTCACTTTTCTAGCCATTAGTATCAGATTATGATCAGATAGCCCTGTTATAAAGTTTTTAGTTATAAGATTTAATTATTCTTTCTGACTTATTACTAAAAATTAGATCGATCTGTGTGCTAGAGGAATTCTGGTTGGTCCATTAATTATCTGTGTTAAATTAAAGCTGTCAGTTACTTATTTCAGTTGTTTTCTTGAAGACTTATCTTCCCAGTTCACATTCATATCTCCTACTATAATCACCTCTCTATTGAAATCACACTGTTGCAATAGTACTCTAAACTTTTAATTAAAGCTGACATTTGATGAGGGCGGTCTATAGATCACAATTAGAGTAAATGACATTTCCGGCGATAGTATGATGTTAAACCCAGTTACGATGCTTAATTATGACTTTATTTATGCACCGTTTAGACCTAATGGTCTGAAAGACTTAAGTTACTACATTCCCGTGATTAATGAGATCCTCTGTGTATCGAGTTGTCTCTGTCCAAGGTCGCTCCCCAAGCCACTAGCCTGATCGGTCTTCGGCCTTGTACCGGGACTGATCCCCATATTCAGGCTGGCAACAGCGTCGAACTCCACCTCCATGTTTCCTCTCCATGTGTGCCCAGGCTCCACACCCAGTAGCCGAACTCCAGAAGCACGTTCACTCTCAGTTCCTCTTTCGATATTGACCTCGGCCAATATCTTCGCATCGCCCACAGATGTTAAAGCAGCAGAAATAGCCGCGTTAGTTGAAATGCAAGCAAACCCGATGGAAATACCCCGTTCTACTGAACTTACCTTGGGGATCACATCGGTGCTCCAGATGGTGTTTTCAGGTAGGCCAATATGTCGTCTGCATTGCAGGCCTCCATATTGGTCGCCCATTTCTCAAGTGGTAGACGGACCGGGGCACTGGTGTATATCCCCGGACATCAGAAGGCAGATGGCAATTATAACTGCCTCAAAGCTTTGGCATTTAGATTTAGCAGTTTTGATATTTGTCTTATCATGACGTTTAGAGGCTAACATCACGTGCCAGCTTGGGTATATACGAAAGTGGACAGCAGTGTAAAACTACCATACCCAAAATGTTTATCGAGTTCACTCTGTTCCTGGGAGAAGCATTGATTAGAGTACGGTCCTAAATCAGCAAGTTTGGTCCTAATAGCTACAAACTTTAAAAGCAGGCAGTAAGTTAATAGAGTCAGGAGTATTCCCGAACCTCCTGCACCTGTGCTACCTATTACGGCCATCTTTTTGAAATATCCCCATAAAAATCCCCAAAAAGTATGATTACACACCCCTTCACTACCACCACGTAGTACATACCGAGTTTCTCACTAATGTCTCTTTCTCTCACACACACAAATACACACACGCAAACACATATGCACACAATCACAAATGTACAAATACACACACACACACACTCACACACGCCAAGCCTAATCCCCACAAATTTTGATTACACGCCCCTTCACCACCAACAACAACATTACAGCCCACTGTACAGTTTTAGGATACATACAAGCCACTCAGATTATACTCTCTCACCTTTAAACACAGACACACATGCACGCACACACACACACACACACACATACACACACACACACACACACACACACACACAAACATAACAATTGCCCGCAACCAAGGATACACACAAGACACTTCAATTCTCACTTCTGTCTCACACACACTCTCACACAAATACACACACGCAAACTGTCTTACTCCAGTGTCTCCAGTCTACAGTTTGGATGCTCCAGACCAGTAGAAAGCAGCTCCACTCCTGAATCTCCCAGATTCATGTCACTCAGGTTCAGCTGTTTCAGACTGGAAGAGTTTGAGCTGAGAGCTGAAGATAAAGCTGCACAGCTCCTCACTGTGAGGTTACACTGCCTCAGTCTGTAGACACACACACATACATTACAATTAAGGCATAGAGATGAGAATCACTGCATATGAAAACAGACACAGTTTCAGGAAACACAGGGAAGCCTGCATGCTAACACACACACACAAACACACACACACACACACACACACACACACACCAAACACAACAATAGGATACAAAGTCAGTTTCTTACTTCTCTCTCTTTCTCTCATATACACTCGCAATGGAACTAGGAATGAGAATCACTGCATTTGAACACAGACACAGTTTCAGGAAACATGCAGAAAAACACAAACACACACACACACAGCTTTAGGATAGACATTCAGATTACAGACACTCACTTCTCTCTCTTTTGTGTCTGTCTGTGTGTGTGAGCACGAGTTTCTGTGTATGCATCTGTGTTTGAGAGAGGAGGATGTGTGTGTGTGTGTGTGAGAGAGAGCGAGGGAGAAAGAGTGTCTATGTACTTACAGGTTTGTAGATGCCATTATAGCTGAATTATTAGTTATTATTATCATTGTAAAATGTAACCTCAATTTCCAGTCACTCATGAGTTCAGTACTCACTGGACTCTTCTTGATGCTTTGACCACTGGCAGCATCCTCAGCAGACCTGCATCTGATCTGGCAGGTGAACCATCTCTCCCATAATCCTCCAGGTTAAACTCCTCCAGTTCCTGGTCTGACATCAGCAGCACAAAGGCCAGAGCTGACAGCTGGGAAAGAGAGAGATCCTCTCTGGGTTTATTCTCCTTCCTCAAGTAGCCCTGGACCTCCTCCACCAGAGACTGGTCATTCATCTCATTCAGGCAGTGGAACAGGTTCATGCATCTCTCTGGGTTGGGGGCTTCACTGATCTTCTGCTTGATGTACTTGACAGTTTCCTCTGTGTTCAGTGAGCTGCTTCCGCTCTGTGGCAGCAGGTCTTTTAAGAGCTTCTGATTAGACTCCAGTGAGAGGCCCAGGAGAAACCTCAGGAAAAGGTCCAGGTGCCCACTCTCATTTCGTAAGGCCTGATCCACTGCAGTCTTGTGTAAGCCACAGACATCCCCTGTCTTAAACAGAGATGAAAATATAGATGGCTTTTTACCCAGAACATTTACCCCTTTGTTCTGGAAACTGAGTAACACATACAGAGCTGCTAGAAACTCCTGAATGCTCAGATGAACAAAGCAGAACACCTTCCCCTGGTACAGCCCAGCCTCCTCTCTGAAGATCTGGGTGCACACCCCTGAGTACACTAATGCTTTAGTGACATCAATGCCACACTCTCTCAGGTCCTCATCATAGAATATCAGATTGCCCTTCTCCAGCTGCTGAGAAGCCAGTTTTCCCAAGGACAGAATGGTCTTCTGGTTCCAGACTGTATCCACACCTTGTTTTCCATATTTCTGACTCCTGTGTTTGATTTGTGTGATCAGGAAGTGTGTGTACATTTCAGTCAGAGACTTTGGAACCTCGCCAGTGTTTGCTTCAGTCAGGATTTTTTCCTGAAATACTCTTCTTTTTGTGGGTCATTGAAACCCCGGACTTCTGTCACCTGGTCAACACACTCAGGAGGGATTTGATTGGCTGCTGCTGGACGGGAGGTGATCCACACAAGAGCAGAGGGAAGCAGATTCCCCTTGATGAGGTTTGTGAGAAGGACATCCACTGAGGCAGGTTCTGTCACACTGTAGATGTTTTCATTGTGCTGGAAATCTAGAGGAAGTCTGCTTTCATCCAGACCATCAAAGATGAAAGCAATGTTGTATCTGTCCTGGTCCATGAAAAAAAAGTCTTTTCTGAAAAGTGCTTTTCTGAAAAAATGATGGATGAAGTCCATAAGGGTGTATTTCTTGTCTTTGATTAGGTTCAGCTCACGAAAAGGAAGAGGAAATACAAAGTGGATATTTTGATTGGCTTTTCCCTCAGCCCAGTCCAGAATGAACTTCTGCACAGAGACAGTTTTTCCAATGCCAGCCACTCCCTTTGTCAGCACAGTTCTGATGGGTTTGTCTTGTCCAGGTAAGGGCCTGAAGATGTTGTTACATTTGATTGGTGTTTCCCCCTTTGTTACTTGTCTCTTGGATGTCATCTCAATCTGTCTGACCTCATGTTCAGTATTGACCTCTGCACTGTCCCCCTCTGTGATGTAGAGCTCAGTGTAGATCTTCTCCAGAAGTGCAGATTTTCCTTGCTGTGTGCCTTCATATATACTCCGAAACTTCTTCTTTAGCCGGGATTTGAGCTGTTTCTGACAGCTGGAAAACAGACCATCTAGATGGAAATATATCAGAAATCATGTTTTTTTTTTATTCACAAGTGTTATGCATGTGATAAACATAGAAATAATTTATGAGTAGCTATTATGCTATTATATTATTATATCATTTATAAGTAGATATTATGCAATAATCTTAAAATTAGAAACACTGTCACTACTTTGTCATAGTAATATTCTTTTCAGTGGCACTCATTGTGCAGACATGCCTACAGTGTCTACGCACAGAAGGTATTCCGTGTATTTTCACGACTTTGAGACCTAATTTTACATACTTGGCAACATTCATTCACTCAGAATTGACATGTAAGATTTAGAGGATTTACTTAAAATTGACAAGGAGTTTAGAAACAAACTATGAGGAACCATGAGGAACCAAAGGAAGCATTTGGAACCAAAGGGTGATATATTTTCACCATACTGGATCTTTAAAAAGATCTCATTGCCAATTAATGGCCATTGACTTCCATAGCTCTAATTAAATCAGTCACATTTCTCCAGTTGCTGAGCGATGATCTCCTGACTCATGTTCCTCAGGATGTGCACTGCAATCTTCAGAGCTCCATCTCTAGCATCTCTCTGCTCCTCCTTATCCTCCTCCCCACTACAAGGGGATTGTGGGTAATCAGGACTCAGGAGCTTCTTGAGTCTCTTTAGTTCATTCTTCATGAAGATGTTGACATTGTGTTCCAGCTCCTAATTGAAAATCAAGTGATCCCATTAACGTAAAATAAAAAATGTAAATAACATTTTTCTGTCAGTGGAAAAAGAAATAAGCACTGAGACATAACGACTCTGCTAACTATCAGCTAATGTACATGCATTGTACATGCATATGCACTGCATACACACACACACACACAAACACACACACACACACACACACACCTTGAAAACAGTTGTCAGGTCATTACAAGTCTTGTTGAATGATGGATGAACTATCTGTTCTTCCTGTTGGATGCTGAAGGAAACAGGATTGGTCAGCAAAACATTTACAGCTACATGTCTGTGCTCGACCAGCTAAGCAGTTAAAATGTGGTACTGTCATGATTCACAATGTACAAAAGTTATGATTAGTCCTGATCTGCTTCAAAACTGTACGAAACTGTGCAGGCTAACATAACTGGCACCTCCACTCAATATTATATACAATATTATATTTCACTCCTGTACTACATCAGGCTACTCTGTAGGATGTAGCTGTTTAAACTAAAACTAGTACAAAACTAGCACAGCAATCTATTGGTATTTGAGAATACTGAAAGACTATTGCAAGTTGTCTGTGAAGATTCTTATTCATCCAGGTCGTGGTAGTCAAGGTGTTCAGTTATAAGCAACTGGACTTCTTTTTGGAGCTTGAAGACGTTTCACCTTTCATCCAAAAAGCGTCTTTAGTTCTGGCCTGGTGATGGGAAGACCAGGAGATTTATCTCTGGACTGAGGGTGTAACTGTGAGCTGTGTACCACACCTCCCATCATGTGACAGTGGGGTCAGATGTTTCATCCACTGACATAATTAGCATAAGTCAATGTGTGAATTGGAATTGAATTGGTCTTTATGATCACAGGATCCAGCGAGTGTTAACTGCCCTGATGGTAATGAATAGTTAACTTCCTAGGATGGAATCATCACAGGATTCAGCATGCATGCATTAGATAATCATATCCTGCCATAATCTAAAAAACACACATTTCTGTGGGGTCTATATTTACCTGGGATCAGGATGAGTGTCTCCCTCTTTGAAGTCGATGATGTGATCTTTTGACACATCACTCTTCATGGACACACAGCTGGGTGCAGGACAGTCTGGTTTCTCATCCACTGGCCTTCAGCAAAGCAAACACATCATACAGCAGTTAATTATTACATTGATGCATTTCAAGCAACTCAAAGATGGTCATGCTGGAACGTTTTCTGGAATCTGCTGATGTGGCACAGAATGATCCAAATGAATGGTACCGGCTCTGCTACCAATACCAATTTATACTCTCCTTTCAGGAAGTCTGTTTACCTGGGATCAGGATGAGTGTCTCCTTCACTGAAGCTGACTATCTCTCCCTTTGAACAGTCAGTCCTCACAGACACATGGCTGGGTGCAGGGGAATCAGGCCAATCTTCCTGGACTGGGCTGTGAATTTCACAACGTAATGTTAGATAAATTAGAGACTTTTTAAAGAAGATACAAAGATGAAGACAAACACACACACACACACACACACACACACACACACAGAAACACCTGACCTTGCACTTCCACATTCTCCAGCAGAATCTCCATGTTGACTCATGGTGGAAGCAGAGCTCTGCCCACTTCCTGTTTGGGACACAGCACGTGACAATATGAGCTGTGCCCACTTCCTGTTTGAGATGCAGCACGTGACAATATGAGAATGGCAAAGAAAATGGTTGTTGGATCCCATCACATGTTTAACCACATCATGTGTAAATACTGAGTATGTTGAGTGTAAAACAGAGTTGCAAAATTAGAAATATCCACACATTTCTAAATGTTAAAATGTTTCTTGTGTGTTATTGTAATGCAGGCCTATGTGTGTGAAGTGATGAATGTGTATTTGTGTGGCCTACAGTATAACCCAACACAAACGTTCATCTAAACAACTTCTAACATTTTAAAGAAATTCTGTATCTGTCATTGATATATAAGAATTACTGCAAGCACTAGCTGTTAGTTAGACAGCTGAGACTGACAGTCAAATCAGGGCAAACCAGTTTCCTAGCTTTACATGTCATGTAGATGAATCTCCAGTTTTTACGACTTCTGATGTGTTTTCTCCAGACAGCTGCTGAGTATGGCTCCCTTCTCAGTCTGTCCCCTCTCCTTCCCTTTTTTCTCTCCTGCCTTGCAGTCAGTTCACTCACGCCATCCCAGGTTGAGGTGTGGCTGCAGGGTGAACCTCACTCCTAAGTTTTACTCTTCCGTCTAACTTTGTTGCCACGGGCCCAGTCGGGCCTGGGGCACTGTAGCACTAGGAGCTGTGTACTATTTTTTTCATTAATTAATTTCTTATTTTATTTTGCCCTTTTCTCTTCCCCTTCCTTTACTCAAGGTCTGAAGCCTACCGAACAGCATCTAGTTGGCCAAAATCTGTATAGCAGCTTGTAGCCTTCTGTGTGAACACGTCCTAGAGGCAAAGTGTGGGCTGAACCTTTTCTGTGTGTTCTTTTTACTGTGTTATTCACTTTTCTGATGGTTTAGCATCTCGTGTGAATGTAGTCTAGTCCAACACCTTGAGTTTGAGGCCTGCCTAGATTATGACCCAACTTGTCACCACCCAGTCCTGTCTTTCTCTGTTTCTTCCCGTTTCCTCCTGTCTCCACCGTTAACAAGCTCAATTGACGTTCAATCACGCTCTCTCATTTCCTCATTTCCCGCTCCGCTAATCACTGGGTTGATCTTCACCTGCTTTCACTGGCTGTTCCCTATTGTTCTCCCCAGCTGTGTCTTGTTTTCCCTAATTTCCGTTAGTATTTATTGCCCTCTGTTTCTGCCGCTCCTTGTCAGAGTATTAGCGAACCTGCACGTGTTTATTGCTGAAGGCAAGCATCTGACTCCTGTCTGCTTCTCTGTTTCCCCGTGTCTGTTACCTGCATCTGTTTCCAGCCCGTTTCCTGCTTCCCCCCTACTGGTTCCTGGTCAGTTTCTGTTTGTCTCTGTCTCCTGTAAGATCGTCTGCCCGTTGCCGAACCCGGACCGCCTGTGACCTACGCCTCTGTGTCTCTGCCCCTGGTTACCGACCCATTGCCTGCCCACAACCTGTGCTCTGCTCGCCTGTCCTGGATTCCGACTCGTGATCTGTCTTTGACTAACGCTCTGCGCTCCAGCCCCGGCTACTAATCCGCCGCCTGCCTGTGACGCTCGCCTGGTCTCCTGCCCCGGTTTTCGACTCGCCACCCGTCTCCGACCAACGCTCTACTCCTCTGCCCCGGTAACCTGACCCGACGCCTTTCCGACCACGAGTTCCTCTGCCAGCTCTTCTCTGCTCAGCGCGGCTCCTGCATCCCCGCGCCGAGGGCGCGCGCTCGGAGCTCCCTTTCACTTCCCCTTTCCCCAATCCTTCAATAAAGACGATTTGCAACTTGACGCTATCTTGGTCCATGCTGTCTGTTTCGTGACACAACTGTGATTTAGTTGGAAGGGTGCAGGCCACCTTGTAAAGGGTTTGGGCATCTGTGTACGTTATTGTATTTTTTTCTATTCAGTTATTTTTTTGTGTGCATTCTTTTTGACACTTTCAATGTAGGCTATACCACTGGCCAGAAAGATAAAAGAAACACACCAATAAATTACTCACTGACTGATTGAAACTGCCTCTATTTCCATTCATTTGGACAGCCTGTGGTGTAGTCCACTAGCCACCACTGTAGTCTAGGATTCATCAAAGGTTTGGTGATTTGGGCACTTGGCCCTGTTACACTGGCATTATCAGCTATCTGGCATTATTTGAGGATAACTAATTAATCACATGCAATGCATATATGGTGGTGAAACATGGTAATGTATATGAATTAGCCCCTGTAGCAGCAGGAATGACGAGTTGACCAAACACTCCTGTGATATGTATAGGCTGCAAATTGGTTTGAGACCATTCTTCCTCAAAGTTACGTGACGGTTCCAGTTCCTTTCTGGGTTCTACTACATTTTCATTACTTAGATTTTTCAGAACAATCTAATATCTGATTATTTATTCATTTATTTCACTTAGGCTACTGAAATAGACTACTTTGAAACAGAATTATGGTATAGGGTTTCCTACAGAGCTTTATACTTAAGGACCACCACCAAAAAAAAAATGTATAGGCTGTTTATTTCTTTGAGGCATAAAATATTTATTACGATGTAAGTCTGCACCTTCACGACATCTAGCCTAATAAAGTTTGAACTGAACAGGGGAATTAATTTGTTTCCGCAGTTGGCTGTAGAATAGAATACCGCAGCGTCTCGTGACACCTTTCCATGAAACTTCACAGACGGTCGGTAAACAATCTTTGAGCAAACTATTGTTTAAAATTGGCTTCCATCATGCCTCTATAGACATTCCGGTAGCCAACATTATTACGTTTGGACTGTCAGCATACCGGTAGGTTATCTAAACACCGCCACTTGCCTTGGGATGCGCCTTCTCCCCGATAGACCGGCGCTCTCCAATAATAGATTAGAGCCTATGGATAGTCTTGTCTAAGTACAACTCCGCAACAAGCATATAATATTAAAGAAAACTCACCTTGACGTTGATAAATGTGCAGTTACCGCAGAAAAGACCGAGACGTATATGACCTATATGGACAGATAGACTACGTCCAGAAAAAAACTTTCGTCCAGAAGAAAACTTTCGTTTTCTATTTTTCACACGGAGGCAGTATTCCATTGTCTCAACAGAATTTGCCAGCAAGTGGCAGTAGTCACTATCTACGACAGGAGTCTCCAACCTAATTGGAGCGCAGTGGAAACACTAATCTAACGTAGCATCTAAATTTGTGCGGAGAAAAATATTTTCTGACCTTTACTGGCCCCTTTATTTTCCATAGTCAGGCTATAGGCAAACATGGAGAGCATTTCCAACAACAACTCTCAGCAGCGTGCAGTAGGAAGAAGCATTTTGTACTAGACAGCTGAAATATGACCCTATGGAGAGCAACTCTTCAGCTGGTGGGGAGCTGCTGGTACCACTGGTTGGAGACCCCAGGTTTACTTTATGGGTACCTATGAATAACCTATGAATTTAATAGCGCAGTGGAGGCTGTGGGCCAGATAGGGTTATAGTGCATCTGTGAGGAATAGTAGAAATTATCATTTAGTAGGAATAATAATTTTCTATGATTGATTAACTTATAATTGTTTGATTTATCAAGCCTTTTATCATCTCCATGTATCAGCTAACTTCTGTTACCTCCACCACCCAAAGTCCCTGTGTGTCAGACCCTGAATATTATTCCTTTAACATGCTGATCAGTATTCACATGTGTAGTCTGAAGTTCTACTGTCACTGTAAGTTTATTAATTTTTATTTTATTTATTCATTGTTATATTTATTTAAACACATAGTATATAGAGTGGTCTGTATACCATGCTATAGCATATTGGAAGAATGATTCAGGACCAGAAGAGCAGGGTGGTTGCAGCCCCTAGCAGAGTTCCAAAGATCTATAGTGGGACAGTATGGAGCTCTAGTTTTAGATGTTTTAGTGTTTAAGATGTAATGACTTCACATAATCCTGAACTACAAAGTGGAGTCCATAAACCTCTTTTGAAAAAGTTTTAATATTTAATGGAGATAGTTATTCTGAGCCCTTATACATTCACCGGTTCGATGAGGAACAAGAGGAGTTCCCCAGGGCTGGAGCACACCTGAAGATCCCCAGGGCTGGAGCATACCTGAAGATCCCCAGGGCTGGAGCACACCTGAAGATCCCTAGGGCTGGAGCACACCTGAACTGAAGATCCCCAGGGCTGGAGCACACCTGAAGATCCCCAGGGCTGGAGCACACCTGAAGATCCCCAGGGCTGGAGCACACCTGAAGATCCCCAGGGCTGGAGCATACCTGAAGATCCCCAGGGCTGGAGCACACCTGAAGATCCCTAGGGCTGGAGCATACCTGAAGATCCCCAGGGCTGGAGCACACCTGAAGATCCCTAGGGCTGGAGCACACCTGAAGATCCCCAGGGCTGGAGCACACCTGAAGATCCCCAGGGCTGGAGCTGGCATACCTGAAAGTCACTGGCTGAGTGTGTGTGGTTCCATACCAGCCTTTAGCCCAGTGTGTAGTAACCATGGGGTGGTAACATAACTGAAGGTCAGTGTGTGTGGTAACATACCTGAACACCATCCCAGTGTGTGTGTTCATGTATCACAAGGCCACTAGCCCAGTGTGTGTGTTAATGTATCAGAAGGCCACTTGCCCAGTGTGTGTGTGTGTGTGTGTGTGTGTGTGTGGTAACATCCATAGAGGCTACTAGCCCAGTGTGTGTGTGTGTGTGTGTGTGTGGTAACATCCACAGAGGCTTCTAGCCCAGTGTGTGTGTGGTAACATCCACAGAGGCCACTAGCCCAGTGTGTGTGTGTGTGTGTGTGTGTGTGGTAACATCCATAGAGGTGACTAGCCCAGTGTGTGTGTGTGTGTGTGTGTGTGTGTGTGGTAACATCCATAGAGGCTACTAGCCCAGTGTGTGTGTGTGTGTGGTAACATCCACAGAGGCTACTAGCCCAGTGTGTGTGTGTGTGTGTGGTATCATCCATAGAGGCGACTAGCCCAGTGTGTGTGTGGTAACATCCATAGAGGCGACTAGCCGAGTCTGTGTATGTGTGGTAACATCCACAGAGGCCACTAGCCCAGTGTGTGTGTGTGTGTGTGGTATTATCCACAGAGGCAACTAGCCCAATGTGTGTGTGTGTGGTAACATCCATAGAGGCTACTAGCCCAGTGTGTGTGTGGTAACATCCACAGAGGCTACTAGCCCAGTGTGTGTGTGTGTGGTAACATCCGTAGAGGCGACTAGCCCAGTGTGTGTGTGTGTGTGGTAACATTCATCCACTCTCAAGGGTGTGTTGTGAAGCTTCATAAAGGAGAAACACACTCTGAAGCCTTTACTCTTCCTAAGATATGCTACTGTTTATGGCACGGGGCCAAAACATATTCGGTTGTTCAGATGGAGTGGTCCACAGTCTCACAGTACTCATATTACAAACCCCTGTGAGAGCAGTTTTGTCAAGTGTGTTTCTGTCTCTCACCTAAACAGTGATTTACACGTTGAGTTTTGCACACATTCTCTGGTGCTCTTAAACCTTTATATCCCATGGCCAATCATGATGAGACACGATCATGGCCAGCCAGATCTCACACACACACACACACACACACACACACAAACACACACACTCTAGAGCAGCTGCTGCTGCTGAGACCAGATCATGGCCAGTAAGTACTGCAGCCAGATCACACACACACACACACACACACACACACGGACACATGCAGAGGACCAGGTGCTGCTGCTGAGACCAGATCATGGCCAGTAAGTACTGCAGCCAGATCACACCCACACATACACACACACACACACACACACACACACACACACACACATAGACACACACACACACACACTCTCAGACTCTGGACCAGTTGCTGCTGCCGAGACCAGATCATGGCCAGTAAGTACTGCAGCCAGGTCACTAGAATCTCCTCATCCACCTCCATGCTTGCTGCTGCCCTCTGCTGTAAAAGAGCTGTAATTACATGTAGGGACCCTGAGCAGTGTAGAGGTGTGACGGGGACATTGGATGCTCTGGGAGGGGTGATGGACCAGCTGGTGAAGCATGACACGCAACATTCATACACTGGGAGACAAGACTGGTACCTTTATGTTACACTGTAAGATAAATAAATAGATTAGTACAAGTTTAATCATTTGGCTTTCAGAGTGAAAGTTCTGACTCAGAGGGATGTTTGAGTTCATATCTCACTAAAGCACTTAACCTCCGTCTAAAACACTAACAGCCTTCTGACTGACCCTAAACCCCCACGCCCACCCAGCCTCTCAGTGTCACCCCTCTCGCTCATCTGAATGTGAAAAACCACTGCGCATGTCAGAAGGTGACAATGGGATGGAAAGGGTTCAGGTGGAATCTTTAATCAGTCAAAATTCAATCCAATTGAGATGAAACCCACCCCCTTTTCATCCCTCTCTTCTACTGCAGTCACTTTCTCTACAGCAAAGGTTTAGACTGTTTCAGTGATTAAAACAAAAACAATGTTTGATCGATATATTTCATCCCTAACGACTTCCATTCCATTAAGACACCATATGGATTGTTGAAACGGAAGCATCTGACTCAGAGGGATGTGTTAGCTCATATCTCAATTAACCTGAAAGACTAAGACTGAGTGAAGCAGCTGCTTCAAAAGCGCAGAGGATTATAAACTGAAATTAAGATTATTATGCAGGGAGGCTAGTTTTGCATGAGATTATGTTGCCCTCAGGTCAGTATAGGACTGAGACCTTTAGGACTATAGGAAGAGCCAGCACTAACATGAGTGACTGAACTCACCACACGGAGACAAACTAGTTGAGAAATAATGAATAAAAGTTTAATGGCACGTATATAGATGATACATCCATAGATTGAACTCAGACTACACACACACACACACACACACACACACACATTACATTGAGAAGTTAAAAAGAATAATCATTCATCACTCAAATATCA